>NDGM011183984.1:0-14599 GCA_002564305.1 Octomys mimax | reverse complement strand
GATGGCTCAGTAGAATAAGCGCTTGGCTGGCAAGTGCAAGGACATGAGTTCAATCCCCGATTCTGCAAAAAAAAAAAAAAAAAACAGCTTTCTCATCGTGATGTATTTCCATTTAAGATTATAATCTACTTAAAAATGTGAGTGCCTTGTGAGTGGTCACATCTTCTGTGAACAGGGCTGGACACTGAGCTGTCACTCTAACTAATCATTTTACTTGATTTCTAAAGAAACTGATCCGATGTATTCATTTAATTCCATTTGATTTAATATATGAAAAAGAAAGGTGACATCAATTTGGAAATGCTCTCATGTTTTCTGTCTCAGAGTAACATTATCCATATAATACTGATTGAAGTTTAGCATTTCTTTGTGGGGAAACAGTGGAGTACTCCGCCCAAACACAATCTGTAGGAGCCCCACAGCTGGACAGAGATGCTTGCTGAAGGTGGCAAGTCTTCACGGTGAAAACATGAGCTCAGCCTGGGTGGTGAGAAAGAATGAGTGAAATCCGTATTTCCTGCACATCTGTTCTACACCAGGCACCTGCTTATGTTTTTATATTTATTTTTAAAATTCTGTATAATGTCACATGTGACTAAACCGAAGCTCTGAGAGTGTATCACTTGGCTGAAGACAAACACTTCTTACACAAAATGATTGTCACTTCCATTTCAGCTTTGCCTAACTTGGATGAGAAAACATACTTGATGTATAACATAATAATTGTACACTCAAAACTTCTATGAGTACTGATTCTCATTGAAAGTTTTAAGTAATTTTTGAACATTTATTCATATTATTCATAAATATCAACTAAGTATTTCATCTCAGGTCAGGATACAGGTTTAATTTTATAGAACCAAACATATACATTACATCACAATATATAGAAATATATAAATTACATTTTATACATACAATATAGATATATACATACAGATACAGATATATACATATATATAATATATATAGTCTTCTTACTTTTCCCAGTTTAAAACCCTTAGTAAATATTGTCCTTCCTTACTCTAAGTATCTCAATTCATTAACAAACTATTCCTTTCCCTAAAATACAAAAAAAAAAAAAACTATTTAAGCTTGGTGAATAATTGAATTGATTAAAGAAAAATCCAATTTTTCTCTTACATAAAAATATAAATTATTTTATTTTTTCTGCATTTAAGTGAGACAGTTTCCTTCTCAAAGGGCTCAATAAACATAATGTATTACACAAATGTTTACTGAGAACCCCACGTCTGCCAGCATTGTTAGCAACTAAAGAACAATAAAAATAAATAAATAAGCAAAACTTCTTCCCTTTTTGGAGCATTGATTCAGTTTGTATTTTCCGTAAGTCCAGCCAACAATATGTATCTGAATTACTCAAATTACAGTTTAGATGCAGAGAACATCTCTTTAATGTTCTAGGAGGTTTATATACTTTTAATACTCTAGATTGGGGGTGTAACTCAGTTATAGAACACTAGCCTGGTATGAATGAAGTGCTAGGTTAAATCCATAGTATTGTAAACAAAACAAAACAAAAAAATTTCCCAAGTATCTTGATTAGGAATCTAGGAATGAGAAATTTTAGAAATGCAGGATCTATTTACATTATTCTCCCACTACAACTATTCTTCTTAAAATTTTTAATTTTCATTGGTGCATGTTTGCCATACGAAATGATTGCACTCATTATAGGGAGTTAGGACATATACCCAACACCTCTCAGTTGTGATTCCCCTCCCATCCACTCCCCCTTTTATTTTGCCAGCATCAGTATATGCAAATTAACAACCAGAATAGTAGGTCAAAAACATATAAAACACATCAGGCAATTATGCTAAATCAAGATAAGGTTCTAGGTACATTTTCTATGCTGGATTAGAACTGCTTTTTTCCCTTTTTTTTCCTACTGTCTTTTGTTTTGCACTTTGTGTAATGAGTTTTTCAAATAAGAGAAACCATGTGCTATTTAAATTTGTGTGTCTGATTTGCTTCGCTTAATGTTATGGTCCCTTGGGCTGGGGATATGACTCAGTGGCACAGTACCTACTAGACAAACACAAGGTCCTAAATTTGATCCTGGTATGAAAAAATTACTATATATATATATATATATATATATATATATATATCCTCAAGGTAATTATAGATATATATTCTCAAGGTAATTTATATATATTATATATTATATATAATATGTATTATATTATATTTATCATATATATTTATTATATATTATATATATATATTATATATATATATATATATCTCCTCAAGGTGCATGCATTTTCCTACAAATGCCTTAAGTTTATCCTTCTCTATGGCAGAGTAGTATATCTTTATGTACAAGTGCCACATGTTCTCTATCTAGTCATCTGTTAATGGATGTATAGGCTGAAAACCATTTTTACCCATCTTTCCTGTTGAAAGCCCTACCTGTGGTCAGATACTGGTAACAATTTGAGAAAAGGTAGAACACTGAATTCTGACTTTGAAAATGTACAGTTACCTCTACATTTTAAGTGTATATTATTAATACAATGTCAATCAATTTTTATAAGTGCATTAATGCTTTTAATCTATTAGAAAGACATGTTTAAAGGAGCATTGTAACAATGGAAAAGATTTTATCCTTTGAAATAGGCATTTACACATTTCCTTGTTTACAAAATTTGTACTGGATTCCAAATCTTGGGCCCTTTTAGTGTGTGTATTCCACTAAAGAAGCAAGAATACAAACACTAACCCATTATCTGTACTCACTGAAAATGTACTGATATTATTTGACTTTTGCACCTAATTTTCATTTTGAGAATAATATTCCTCACTGCTCATTTTGGTTTTTCAAACATCAGTTCTCCCACATTATAAGAGTAAAATTTTATTGACACTTCTTTTCCAATTCTTGATCTGATCAATTCCCCATCACCACCCTGCTCCATGATAAATGTGGTGAAGTCATTTTTCTAGAAAATCATAAGTCAAAATAACAGTATCAGTCTGTGCTTGACACTTTTTATTTCATAGATATTTTTAATTGTACAGTATGTTTCTGTTAATAAAATATCTGGCTAACTGAATAGCAAACTCTATTTAGAAGTTGATTTCTAAGGACCCGTGATATAACTCAGCATACTAAGCACCTGCTTAGGCAAGTGCAGGCACTGGGATTCGATCCCCCGCAACACATCACACTGGCCCCATGCCTGTAATCCCAGCTCTGGGGAGGCTGAAAACAAGAGGATCACTGGAGTCCAAGCTGTGTACATAGTGAGACCCTGTACTAAATACATAAAAAAAGAAACTGATTTCTAGCTTATAAAATTTTGTATTATAAGATTATTAGCTAGAATCAATTTGCATCTATATTTTATTTCCATGTTAGGAAGGAGGAAGTAGTAGGGAATATGTGATTAGCCCAAAATGGAAGAATTTAATTCAGTTGATAAATATAATTAGCCTTTAAACACCAACTTCATTTACCAAGGAATAATTTATAAAAGACAAAAGGAGTTTATGCAAATTCTGGGGTGCCTTCTATTTTATGAGTTAGCCTTCCTCTAGATGCATGTGAAGCTGAGATAACTCGACTTTCACATTATATAAACACCTTTATTAATGGAAAATTATTTCTGTGAAACATCAACCCTGATGGCGTGGTTCTGTGAAAGATTTTAACTCTGAGAAAATGATGCTAACATAAGCTTCAAGTTGCAAAGAAATGCTCAGGAACAAGCACATCTCATTGTCATGGAGATCCAGAAAACCCGAAGCGTGTGATGCTGTTAACAGCCATCCCAACCTCACTGTGTTTCTCACTGGCTCAGAAGGCCAAACACATATTTATTTTCTTTCTTAAATGTGTGCTAAGTTTTAGTAAAAATTTGACACTTGTTGGTAATGAAAGAAGAAACACTGCCAGTGGTCAAACTTTACCATTTGACCCTTGACAGTTTTTTCAATAGTGAACTTTAATGGAATCATTTTTCTTTCTTGTGGTAAGACTGATCTTGTTCAGACTATTGTGCTTGGCTATTGTATTCCAGAAAAAGAGTAAAGTAGAATAGAGTTGTCACCGACATTTTAAACTCTTTGTACTCTGCAGAAGTTTGGAAGGTACTTTGCATGAGGTTGGGATGGCTGAGCTTCAAGATTCTAGAAGCTCGTTAGTACACTAAGCACTAACCAGAACTATTGCATTTGGTTAAATAAGAGTTTCTGTAGTAAACAAATTAAAACTAAAGGAGACATCCTGACCTTAATTTAAAAAATATCCCATTTAGAGGATTGAAGAAGTTACATGGCTAAATGATAAAAGGATACTTGAATTGTAAATATCTGCAAAAATATTACAGAGCAATGCTGTGAATTCCAGTCTCAGTTGAGAGTTTAAAATATTCTACAGCATGGGCTGGAGAGATAGCTTGGTGGTCTAAGCACCTACATGGCAGGCACAAGGACCTTGGTTCAATCCCTGGTACCACATGCCATTCCACCATGCCACTGTGCTGGTCACTGAAACCGGGCGTGGTGGCACACTCCTGTAATACAGCACTGTGGATGCTGAGACAGGAGGATCACTGAGCTGTAGAGTGAGACTCTGTACCAAATAAATTGGTTAATTAATTAATAAAGTATTTTTTAAAATAGTAAGACTAAAATATCCTAAGGCAGCTGTTTAAGAACTAATCATTCATAGACTGAATTTTTAGTGTAATTTTTCCTAGTAATATTTTTCTTAAATGTCATCTAGTCTGAGATACCCGCTCTTAGAATTCTCTTCTGGAGACCTCCTTTCCTGTCATTCTGTTCCCTGCATTCCTTCATTTTTGTACATGGAACTTGGCATTCAATGGGCTGGCTGGCAGAGGATTTAATAGGCATGCAAGGTGATAAGGGAAAAATAATAGGCAAAGACACATAAAAACACCTGAAAGAAGTACATGATGAGACAGAATAAAAGACATTCAGAAACTATGATGAACAAATTCTCTATGAATCCAATGACATATTGTAGTCAAATGTATTTATGCAATTACTTATTTTCTTTGTAAGACAGTTTATGTTGCCTCCATCACTTGCTGAGTCTTCAAATTTCATTTCTGTATGAGGATTTCTCATTCAAGGAAGTAATACTGGCTACATCCACAAAAGTTGTTCTTTCCAGTTACTTCCTGATGATCCTTTTCTTTTTTCTTCAACAAAGGATAAAACATCTCCTTTGAAATTTTTTGCTAAGCTTGAGATGTGAAATAACTTGATTACTCCTTCAAATGATAGTCAGTGAAGTAATATTCATTGTTTCTTCTTATATACATCCTTTGTATTGTTCTAGGGCATAATGAGAGCTATTTTGTGGAGTCAGAGGGGCCAACTACCCAGTAAATGTCTTCAATTTGATATTTTCAGTATAAGTCTTCCATTTATATCAGTCATCTCAAACTGATTTGCACTAATGAAATAATAACAAGAGGACATTGTTCATCTAAATAAAATCAATATTGTTTGGACTTTTTATCATAGAATTTCTTCTTTAAGATACTGGAACTCTGGGCTACTGGTAATAGTAGCTACTGTAACTGCAGAGGAACAGAGAATTACCAATTCAGAACAGAAATCATGGGCACTAATTCAGACAGACTGGACTATCTCACCTTAGATCCAAGTTATTCAATTATACTTCATAAGACTTGTGGGAATGAAGAAATAATATAATTCAGGTTAAGTGCTTAATGTTGGTTATAAAACAGATTAAGTATTTAAAGAACAGAAGCAATAATAATATTAGCATTATCTTAAAGGTAATGACACAAAATGGATTTAGTCTGCCAAAGAGAACATAAGGACTATGTATCGGATAAGAAATGCTAAGCTACTACGCCACAAATTTTCTCATAGTTCAGTAGAACACAAAGTTTAATATACAAATGATCCCCAGTAAATATTGCAGTTCACTAAAATCTAATTCCTAATTTAGGGTCACTGGGTTAACACCATTCCTGTACATGGGAAAATCCAAATTACTCTGGGAAACAAATGTAGATATTTGTAGACTGGTATGGAAGTATACCCTCCAGTCTGCTAATATTGTACTAGAGAAATAATAATTAGTTACAAAACTACTCACAGTTGTAAGCTAGGCATCCATAACCCAGACTCTCTTCTGTTTCTTTAGAAGAAAATGAGATTTCTTATGAAAGAGATTCTCAGAGCATACAGCGGTCTAAGGAATTTGTCTATTTTTTTACTTTATGAACCAACCCTGTGTATAGTTGACAATTTTGTGGTTTTCCTTTTATTGAATGAAAGCACTGGAATAAACAGTGTATAAGATGGCTTCTAATTCTCAGAACTCTAGAATTACATAAAACCAAAATATCACTTGTTGACAAAATATTACCTTGGTTAAATATCTTCTCCAGTTGAATAGTTGCCTACAAAAACATAATCTAAGTACTTAGGTAAAATTCTTTTGTGTTTTCCATTTTCACTATCAATAATGTTATGTCAGGTTACAACAATCAATTGCCAAATTTGTCTTTTCAATCATTTTTAAAGGACATGGATATAGCCCGGTGATGTAAGCTCCTGCCTAGCAAGTACAAGGTCCTCAGTTCAATTCCTGGTACCAAAAAGAAAAAAAAAATAAAACATTTTTGAGAATACTACTTTATTTATATCAGTTTCCTTTATATGGAAAATACCGAAATTTCCTAATATGGGAAATGTGGTGATTGATACTGTCTTAAATATATTTTTTCACTTGGATTCAGCTATTGTGGAATGAACATTGGAAATTAAGGAGAAAACTATTAGGTTAAGGGTTAAGCTTTTTCATATCCTGGTAAAAAAAATAACATGAAGCTTCAAGGTGCTCATTATTTTTTAACCATATTTATCTATAAGGAGGTAGGTGATTTTTTTAATTCTTTTTCTCAGGCATAATATTTGTTTGAAAGAATTAATTTGATGAATAGCCTGAGCTAGAAAATAATACTATAAAAACATAAATTATTATGCATAGAACTAGAATAATTGATGTATGCTAACAGCTTTCCATCAGTGTGATAAAATACCTGTGAATATCAAATTATGAAAAAGAAAGATGAATTTGGGCTCATGCCTTCAGAGCTTTTGGTCTATGGTTGCTATGTCCACTGACTTTGAGCCTATGAAGAGCAGTGCCCTACTGTAAGGTGTGGTCGCAGGGGAACCTGCTCACCTCACGGTGTCTTGGACCCCAAGAGACAAGAATTGGCTAGAGTCTTCATATCCCCTTCAAGGACTCACCCTCAATGGCCTCACTTCCTCCAACTAGGCCCAACCTCCTAATGGCTCCACTGTCTTCTAGTGGCACCACAGGAGGGTGACAGACATTTATTTAGCACAGTGGCCTTTGAGGAGTGTTTAAGATCCAAACCATAACCATATGTTTTTTGACATATACTAGAATAAGCACACAAGCCCCTCCCATGGAGAATAGCACCTGGCATGACTGCAGGTCAAAAATATAGAAATATCATTATAACTTTCAGAAAGCAAGAGATATGTGTATGTGTTCACTACATTATAGGCCAAAGATCTAAAGTGATGCCTTATAGAGACATAGACATAAGCAGATATGTAGATATAGGTATAGATATAGTCCTCATATTTTCATTGTATATAGAAATTAATGCAAAAGTACAAGCACCGGGAGGCCTTGACTGAATCCTAAGTTATATGAGCAAGCCATAGACTAGTCAGATGTCTAGCAAACAGTTGAGGTCGCTACAAAAGCAACAATGGACACTGCCCAGGACACTTTTTTACATTTCTATTCGACACAGAGTTTTAAAAAGTAGCTCAATACAGATAGATTCCTCTGCTGAGTTTCTTACCTTGATCAGGTGAAAGAGTTTATTACTGTTTGGCTGCACACGTTCTGAGAAGTAGGCATAGGCTCAGCTGTGTTCATTCGTTTCGTCAGTTGCTTTTTTTTTTTTTTAGTATTTACTTACACCAAGAGCTTAGCACTGTGAATAAGGTGACAAACAAGAGGAATACAGACTTTACCCTAACATAACTCTGTCTCTATCTCAGAAACGGATACAAGCATATTACCACACTTTAGATATGTGAGGACCACGCAACCAAGGGTCTCCAAGCAGCTGTCCTTCAGTCATAGTGGTTGGGCAAAGAAAATGCCTTTGTTGGGCTGGCCAGATAGCTCAGCAGATTAAAGAGCCTGCCTATGCAGATGCAGCAGCCGGGCTTAGAATCCCTGTGTGTGTTGCCAGCCCTGCCCCTGGGGGCGCTGAGAAGGCGATTGTACTGGGCATGGTGGTGCATGCCTGTAATCTCAGCACTTGGGAGGTTGAAAACAGGAGGATCACTACGAGTCCTATCTGTCTAGTGAGACCCTGTAGATTCTGTGCTAAATAATTAAGAAAGAAAAGAAGCAAGGAAGGAAGGAAGGAAAGAAGGAAAGAAAGAAGGAAGGAAGGAAAGAAGGAAGGAAGGAAGACTGGTAGAAAAGATAAGAAAGAAAAGTTTAAAAAGGGGGGGGGGAAGGCCTCTGTTGACAGTGGTTGTAAAGTTTACACCACCTGAACAACTTCAAACCTGAACATCTTCAACATGCTGCCTCAGCAACCATCTAATGGTATTTAGTATCTGTGTAGGCAGATTCTCACTTGTACATTTTTGTTGGGGATGGGAGTAATGGTTTCCACAGACTTTTCACCGAAGCTGTTTTGATAGTAGTACTTCAAGTGGTATTCCACTTTCAAGGAGGGGCCTGGAAAGCTATCCTGGCATTTTCAGTTCTCCAGTGATTAGAGAGACTGGGCAAAGGTCAGAGCTACTGACACCCCTGCAATTCCACGGACAACTCAGTAAGCTATGGGAGAGATCAAGCTGTGCTCCCCCCTGCTAGCTTACCATGACTGAATCACTACTGCTGTTTGAGAGGAGTTACTGGCCTTGTGTTAGCGCTACCCAGGGAATATGAGGAAGAAAGTCCTCTAAATCCACCAGCTATAGACAAATTTTCCAGTAGCTAAAAAAAGAGCAGAAGGTAGAATGGAGAATGTTCTTTCACAATTTATCTGATTGTGGAAACAATATCGTTTCTAATTCTCATGCTAGGATCATTAATGAATTTTAAATGCACAGATCCAAGGCTGTCCTGTCCTGTCTTAAAAGGAATTTGTGCTGGATTAAGGGTCTTTTCTGTTCCATCAAAGTTTACATAAGCTTTCCTATGTTACTGAGGTAGAAATCTTTTGAATTCTAATGAGATTTGTCCTTTTTTGTTTTCTTAATATTGAATCCAAACTATGCTGTTATCAACACTTCTCTTTCACAAGTTAAAGTTTCCAAAGGATGCTGTCCTGTTTTTTAAAGGAAATCTGCCCCAAACCACAGGGGATGTTGTGACAGACATTTTGAAATGTTTGTTTAGCTTAAATATGTCAGGCAGCCCTCTGCTGAATTTTGTAAACCACTGCGTTTTATTTCAGTAACACAATAAAGCTTCATTTACCAGGAAGGGAACATATCTGTGAGCTTCTAGTACCTAGGACATAGTTATTCAGAGAAGCAAAGTTTCTGATTTTTATGCAAAAAAGCAGAAGAAAAGAAGAATTTTCATGCTCTCCTCAAAGTTTGTCCTAATTTAATTGAGTTCCAGGACATTTAGCTATATGGTTTTCTAGCACACAACAGAAAAAAGACAGTCAGAGACTTGTTTATTACAAGCTGACCAGAGAAGCAGGAGTCAGCCAAGGGGGGCTAGTAAGAAAAAGGGATGGAAGAAAAGTACCAAATATTTATTTGAAAATGATAAAAAAAAAAAAAACTGCCATAGTCTGGGACCAGGAAGCTGAGTTGTTGGTTCCCAGATAAAGAAAGCCTCTGGGGACCTTGGTGACAGTCCTGTAGGAAGGCAAGAAAGTTTGGAGCCCAGTTTTTAAGAATGCTCTAAATTTGGGATAATTTGAAGCTGTGTTAATTATAAGACTCATAGTCATTGGGACAAACCCATCATTTATTTAGAGTATCTTATCCCCTAATCAAGCCAGATAAGTGAGGCAATTGTATGAGAAATTCATTTCAAAAGTCCTCGGTGGAAACTCACAACTATTCAGAGCAGAAAGCAACAAATTCTCCGTTTCCTAGCCCTTTGCACCTTCACATGCATCTGACACGCAGAGTTTCTGATATGCAGGCTTTGTGACATTGTATTTAGTTTGCTCAATTTTCTGGTGCTCACTTGGGTCCTTCATGCCTCCATCGCACGATATGTGCTGCGTTGGACAAGTCTGCAGATAAAACTGTGACTTCCCAGCACTCACTACCATAGATGGAGGGGGCTCCACCTATCTGCACTATCAAGAGGATGAGGACCAAGGCCTGGCACGAAACCTAGTGCTACCAAAATGAGAAGGATCTATTATACAACAGTCCAGGCTCGTATAGCAGATTGTTGTCCTTTATCTCTTAGTCTAATTGCATTCATATATATGGAGCAGGCCTCTGCTTACCAATTTATTTCAGAGAGAGCCTAATTAAAGTTAATAGCAGAAAATACATAGCCTTAAAGTAGTTGTCCATACTGGACCACTATTTTTATAATACTCAGCGAATATCAAGGAGGAAAAATATTGAAGTAATGTCAGACATTGAGGGTTCTCTGAGAGAATGAATTGGATGTTCTCAGTGTCAAACTTGGAGGATAGAAAAGGCCAACCTTTACTCTGCTGGAGGCTTTGAGGTAGAGCAGTACTCACTTGCAGTTAAATGATGACACTTAGGAACCAGCAGCACATAGGAACTGTTACCTCTACTCAAAGCTGCCATTCCTCATCTTATTCATTCCAAGTTTCTTATATAATATTTTTGCATAATATTTTTTTATCATTTTGTGTATTTGGTACAGAGCCTCACTATGCAGCTCGGACTCGTAAGTGATTGTGCTGTTTTCAGCCTGCCCAGCGCTGAGAGGTGTGTGCCACCATGGGTGGTCTCGTTCACTCGCTCAGTGCGCCCAGTGGAGGGGCCAGCACAGCATGCGGGAGCAGGGATCGAACCCTGGTCCCTGCGCTTGCCAAAGCAGATGCTTAGTTCGCTCAGCTATCTAGCTGAACTTGCATAATAATTTTACATGATTTTTGTATAGTAACTTTACACAGAGATAAATTTTAGACTGTTTATTTTTTACTTATGATGGAATTCTGAGATGTAGTTTATCATTTGAGATTTTAAGCATTTGAGATTGTAAGCATGACCTATAATCATCAGTTTCGTAATTATACACAGTATATTTAATAGAATCTAAACTAGACCAGATATCTTTCTGTATCTTCATAGTTATCATTTGACAAGAAAAGTACCACTTTTCTTTTACATGACAAATGATTCTGTGGATAATATCTGAAGGACATTGTGAATGTCAGGACAAAATTATGAAATATTTCAGGACAAAATTATGAAGTATTACGGATCTTATTTATACTTCTCATCCATGCAAAATCATTTTCCATTAATATTTACTCCAAACTTCATGAATTCTATGAGTGAAATGTTAAACATTTACATTTCTTATTTTGTCTTACTAGTAATGTATGTTACATCCCCATGCAGTATATACAATCTATCTTAGAATATATAGAGAAGTCATCCTTGTTAAGCATGTTGAAACAACAGATGTGAAGTATTTTTATGTGCTTGCTAGTAGCTATGGAAAGTAGAAATTCAATATAAGCAATCCATTTTAATCCTATGCTTTCCTCACTTTAATACTCAATAAACATTTGGTAGATGAATACTGAGTGCTAACACATTCTGTTTGCCCATCTCATGAAATAGGCAAAAGGAGCAAGTACCTTAATAAAGCAGCAGTGACTTAAGCATTTAATCCCAGTGGCATCAAGATGTTTCAACACAACTCAGTCTCCTCCAGTGACTATAGGTCAGTCAACTACAAACACCATGTGTACAGTAAGAAATCCAGATTACTTTGTAGAATTAAATAACTTTCTGCACTTCCCAATAAAGTAATGTTAGACCTTAGAAGTTCGTTCTATAAACACCAACTATTGATACAGTGATTGTTAATATTTGCATCTTATATACTCCCTGCACTCAGAACACATGCCTAAATCTTATGGCCCCACTCATTGGCTACTGGGCCTAAAAATTGCAGATTATAGAGAAATCTTGTCTCACAGCTGTCACCAGTATAATTTTAGGCTCTACATAGACCAAAGAAAAACCCAAATATAAATCTAAAAATTTAGCAAATTATAAATATATTTTTAAAAGAGTGAAATACTCTATATGATTTGAGTCTTTGAGTAGAGATAATCTTGGCTTGACCAAATGAGATACTTTCCAAAATTTATATAGCTCTTGAGATTTTTAAATAAATTTCTCCAAATATTAATTAGGAAAGAGCCTTTTGCATCCATATTCTTAATATTTGTGTACTACAGTGTAGGTAGGAGATGTATGTTGTTATCTCTGTGCTTCTCACAGCCTCTTATTCTGTACATGAGCATCACAGATCTGAGCAGATGCACAAACTGAATGTGGTGGTGAACATTCGGCTTCAGTTTAACAATAACCCACAACCGTCGGACCAACTGAACATTCGGCTTCAAGTACCTGCTCCCCTAATAAACAAGGTTTTATGCCATGATTATAATGATTGTGGGAGATGCGCACAGTTACATGAAAATTGTTGGCAATTGCTTATTAGAATATGAAGGTATAAATAACATATATGTGAATGATTCCAAATGCATCCAGAACTTTTAATTGTCTTTATACTAAATAAGTTTGTGTGTGTGTGTGTGTGTGTGTGTGGCCAGCTCACCGCACCTCAGGGTGGGGGTTGGTGCAGCATGTGGTTCCAGTGATTGAACTGTGGTCCCTGCACACTTGCCTAAGCTTGCCAAAGCAGACACTTCAGACTGTTGAGGTATCTCACTGGCCCTTTTTTTCATGCTAAATAATTTTTGAGTCAACTAAAATTGTTAAATGTTACAACATTCATTTTTTAACTGATTTGTCTATTAAAAGCAATTCTACTATAAATTGGTGTGTCTACTAGAAGCAGTTTTTAAAGGGAAATATACTATTTGTTTCATAGTTTTGTGGGGTTTTTTTTTTGGTTTTTGTTGTTGTTATTGTTGTTGTTGTTGTTTGGTCTTGATTTGAAAACTCTTAGTTTACAAAGTCTCTTGTGTTTTGGCGAACAATATTACAGCTATAATTTTAGAAATGTGCACTTTATTTCATAAATGCTCATGTACTAGAGCTTGAACTTCCTAAAAATAAAATTGGCTCTGCAATGCTATTTCTAATTCTTCTGTATCTGGCTGTTTAAGACCTCCTGCCAGGAAATGCAAAGCCTAAAGCATATTTTTCTAAAAAGTCAAGGAATCAGCCATGCAGACTGTCTTATAATTAGGTACTTGACAAGCTAAAAAAGTATGTTGTTTTGAAACATGCTCTTCAGTATATTTTCTGTTTAATGTTACCTATGATTTCATTTTATTTTAATTTCTTAAAGTATAAATTAGGAAAAATGTGGATATCTGAACTACTTTTTGAAAAAGCAAGGAGGAGCTACAAAAAAAGTAAAACCAATCTTTTGGTATGTTAAATAAATATTGCCCCATACCCACAAAAAGACTGGAAATTAAAGTGCATTATTATCCACCCTTCTTGCTGTCCAAATGAAACATATTATTTTAAAATCTATTTTTTACTCTGAGACAGAAAGCAGGATAATATTTTCTTTATCAAATTATTCAGTCGAGGGTATTACTCTGAATATAAGCATCACTTCAAATTAGACATAAAGCAAGACTATTGTTTGTCCTTCCCTACAAGTTGATATTGCCGAGGGTTCACGTCTTAAGAATTTTCTCTGTCATCATAGCCTATGACTTCTCTGTGACAAAAAGAATAGGTCAACTTGCACAGCAGCCGAAGATCAACGCAATGAATGTGCTATTCATGTGAACATAGTAGGCTGCAGATCTGACTGCTTTCTCTGTGTTCTGTAATGCAAACAGCATCCGGTTTGCCAAATCTGCCTACTGATAAGTTATCAATCTGTTGCTTTGTATGTCTGGGAGGTGGGAGAAAAATATTTGCATTTATAAGGAATAGCTCACCTCAGATTGGCCAGGCTTCACTTTGGTAAAATATTTCTGAATATGCATGCTGACCTCGTTGGGGTGTGATTGTGAGCCTAGTGATGCATTGCTTTCATTCATGCCTGCAAACATCATTGAGCCAATTGCTAGATGCTCATTATGAGAGCTGACACTGAACATTAGGCCACTGCTAAACCAGTAACATAGCGAAGCTTGGATTACAGGTGGCTGTTTTAGCACAATGAGGTTCAAACCTGGGATTTATTTTTTTTTCCCATGTTTCCTATATTTATCTCAATGGTTTTAGCATATTCACTTCATTCCTTTATTTGGTCAAATAATATTCTGCCTCAAAGGATATACAGCATTTTTTCACATTTTTTAAAAAATATTCATTAGTTGAGAAAAATTAGGTTGCTTCTACTTTTGGAAATTATAGTGAAGAA
>NDGM011183959.1:0-33643 GCA_002564305.1 Octomys mimax | reverse complement strand
CTCTTTCTTTCTCTCTCTCTTTCTTTCTTTCTTTCTTTCTCTCTCTCTTTCTTTCTTTCTTTCTTTCTTTGATATAGGGTCTCACTACATAGTTCAGACTCAGAGTGATCCTCCTGTCTCAGCCTCCACAGCACAGGGATTACAGGCTTGCATCATCATGCCTGGTTTGGGGGCTGACACAGCATGCAGTACTGGGGATTGAACTTGGGTCCTTGCACTTACCAGGCAGGCACTTAGACCATCGAGCTATCTCTCCAGCCCCCCAAGAACATTTTAAATGGCACACAGATGAGCTTTTATTTTCCAACATAATAATGATGATATTTTACTATTTAGGCTTTTATTACTAGGAAAATCTTAAAATATTAATAAATGTTCTATATTAAAACCATACACAGGCTAGGGATGTAGCTCAGTGATAGAATGCCTGCCAGCAGGCACAAAGCCTGGGTCTGGTCCCTAGTGCTGTGGAATAAAAAAGTATGTGATACACTGATGTAGCAGACTCATGAGACTGGGTGGGGCTTGCGTGACTGAGGCGGGGCCGCGCTGACCATAGTCAGGAGGAAGAGGGGTGCCAGTGAGCAGTGGAGGTTGGATGTAGGGCATCAGTGCTCCTGTAGTGTTCCTATATCCCTCCCTACCAGAAAGAGAATGTCTGAAACTCCTGACTTACTTGTTGAGCATAATCTTCTTAGGCAAAGAATCCAGTGACTTGTGTAGCTGTCATGGCAACACTAGAGTGAGAGCAGTTCTTTTTTACTTCAGATGTTTCTGATTTGGAAATGGCCGACTTCCCTGTCTACCAGTAGTCTTATCCCTAGTTTCTGGGAGAACTATATTTCCTTTTCCTTATAACTTTCTACTTTGATCCTATGGATTCTTTTTTTTTTCTTAAATACAACCTTTGACTAGCATCAGTTCCAAAGAAACTTATTAAGCATTCACAGTTTGTAAGAGATACAAAAGAATAAAATAACCATGGTATAAGGTAGGATCCAGATCAGAAGAAAAATACAATCCTGGAGGTTCAAAAGAGAAAGACGTATCTTCCTATGATATGAAAGAAGCCTCAAAAAGGAGATGGCATTTGAAACAGGCTTGGGTTGGTGAATGGGCACCAGTTAGGGGCAGGGAAGGAAATACTGTCAGTGGAAAAAGCAACATCGACCAGAACATGCAGATGGGAAAGCCTAATGCTTAGCCTTGGCACAAGTAAACTATTGCCATTTGACAAGAACAGGGTAGCAAACATTGGCCCATGAGCCAGATTCAGACAGGTACCTGTTTATTTTATGCCTTGTGAGATAAGTGTTTTCCGGTTAACATTTTAAATGGTTGTATAAAGTGCCTATGGAATACCCTCAGTTTTGCCTCTTGGCCTGCAAGCTGCACTACTTACCATATGCTCCTTTAGGAAAGGGTTTGTGGGGGCCACGTATGACGGCAGACACCTATAATCACAGCACTCAGGGGAGCTGAGATAAGTGGATTGCAAGTTTGAGTCACAAGCAACTCAGTGACTTGTAAAACTCTATCTCAAAATTAAAAATAGAAAAGAGCTGGTAATTTGCTCAGTGCAAAGGCCCTGGATTCGGTCCCCAGTACCTGGTAAGCCCTGGCAGAGGTAAAAAAAAAAAAAAAAGTGAGTACTAAGAAGTTTTGGGACTATATTGTGAGAGATGTTTCCTTCCTTCATGAAGGAAACCTAGCAAGCTTAAAAAGAAAAAAATGGAAATTCAGATATACATTCCCGAAAGTCTCAGGCTAACCTTAAGTGCAATTGGACTCAAAAACCCAAATTCTAATTTTGCTTGGCTCTTCTTCCTTATTTCTTAGGTTCATCTGGAAACAGATGTTTGCCATGTAATATGAAAAAAAAAGGTCTCTGATCTCCTTGAACCAGTCTGTTACATGTAGGTATTAGATCCACAAAGAAGACCCACATATGAGACTCTATATGAATTACCTGGCCTTCCCTGAGCCGGTTGCTATGGCCAGGTGGAAGGGGGCTCTGTTGGCCAGTCTGGATTCCATATCTCCTCCTGCAGTGAAATCAGTGGGATGCCTCACCCACCCGCATCACTTAGCCTGGCCAAGAATTTCTCCTAGGGAACCAGAAGAAGAGGAATGGGAAGGCTGGCAAGCGTTAAACTATGTCTCAGGAACAGTGGGGAAACAGTGACGTGTTTCAAGCAGAGAAATGACACAGATTTGCATTTTGGAGTGATCACTAAGAATGGTTCTGTTAAATTAAGCATTTACATTTTTTGAAAAAAATCTTGTCTGGTAAATTTGCTTAGGAACTCATAGACTGTCCAGAGTAGATCTGGGTCCATCTGAAATTTGGAGTAGAAATTCTGATTTCGTGAGATCAGAACTAATGGGGCTTTGCTATATTTATTTTCGTTGACTTCTCAGTGGATGTTTGATTTTCAAGTACAAGAACTAGAGAGAAATATAAAAATCATTCTCCTTCAGTTTGTTTTTATTCACAGATGGTAAGACTCTTTTTTTCCAGTGGAAAGGGTGACTTTGCTGGAAAATCATTTAAAGTTTTTTTCCAGTCAATAAGCTCCACAGTACCAGAGGAACAAGGGGTGTAAAATCACCGCGGAGCCCAGGGAGATTACGTACATTCCTTCACAGCAGCCTAGGCTGGCCCTGGTGGAGGGCAAGCAAGATGGCAGAAATAATGGGGGGTCCATGCCTGGCCTCACGGAGGAGGAGGGCAAGCACAGAAGCTAGGCTGTGTGCAAATGGAGGCAGAAGAAGTCTAAGTAGGCTGAAGTCAAATCAGAAACTATTTTCCACGTTTGCAGACTACTGAGTAAAGCCCTGCATTAGAGGGAAATCAGTCATGCACTCGGGAACAGGAGTCAGAGACTACTGGCATTTCCCTCAGAGTTCATCTCTCCGTATCTCTCTGCCTCATATACTTTTCATGGATCCTGACGCAGGCTTCACAGTTGCAGGAATTTAACATAATCCTCGTGGACTTAGCCCTCAGCAGAAGTGCTTTTTCTGCTGCCGAACAGAACATATTAAACATAGTAAAGTATTTTAGGCTCTTTATTCAAGAAATCCCTGTTCCCTAGGGTTACTGTTAAGCTGAAGTACCTTGGGCTACCACTGCTAATTTTAGATGCTCTTTTGTTTTCAGTAGTGGACATTTAGATTCTTATTAAATGCTTTTCCCTCCTCTTCCTCCCTATAGTCCAAACAGGAAATATTCCCTGAAAGCAGACTGTATAAAAAAGTATGCCAGATGTCCAAGGCCTTCGAGCCAGGGTTGTTCACGGGTGCAGCCTGCTCGAATTTGACAGCCTTCTTGATTTCTTCAGGAAAAGAAAACACCATTGACTTACTGTAATACCGTCACCAAAATTTAAAAATATCTCTTACATGGTTAACATTATTTCTCCAAGAATTGGGGAGAATAAAAGAATTTGATTTTGCACCTGGAATGTGCTCAAATAGCTATTGATTGCATTTGACCGAAGAAGATGCAAAATACTATCCTTTAGAAGCTGCTCATTGCATAATGTAACTTAAACTGTGGTTTGGAACAAGCAACTCTGAAGAATCTTTTTGCACTATTAAACATTATTCTCCAGTTACTGCTTCAAATGGCAAGGGAAATTATTTTTGTAACAACACTTAGAAATATAACATGAATTGCTGAAAATATTTGAAAACACAAAGACTATGATTATATGGGGACTACAGGTTTATAGAAACTACTTTGTGATCAGTTTTGATAGAAACCTAAAACTGTTCTAAAAAAATAAAGCCTATTTAAAAGAGGAGGAGCATGAAGAATGCCAGTTACGTCTAATCTCACTACACAGGGAGTGAATGCTATATTAATGTTACATTAAAAGGTTGATATACTTCCTTTCTAGAAGTATGTTTTAGGATACTTAAAAAATTATTTACTTATTTGTTACAGAGTCTCACTATATAGTTCAGACTCGTAGTGATCAAGCTCCTATCTCAGCTTCCCCAGCGCTGGGGGGTCAGCACTGCCGTACCGAGGATCAAACTCAGGTCCTTGCACTTTCCAGGCAGGCACTTAGACCACCGAGCTATCTCCCCTGTCTTACAATACGTTTTAAAGTTTATGTATCAAAAGTTTCACAATACATAAACATATAGCTTAACTAATTATTAACTAGTAAGCACCCGTAGAATCACCATCCCGGTTGGAAGTTTCCCTGGCCAGGGTCTGCATCTCTTGCTTTCTGCTTCCCTACGTACCCTCTTCATCCTCGTAATGGTAACAACTAATCTGGTGTTTACAGTATCAATTCTTTATTTATAGTTTTAGATTCTAAATACAGTTGATTCTTATTTGTAGTGTTTGTGTTATACAAATTTCTTGCAAACCCTGAATTAGCAGATATCAAATTTGTGCCCCTAGGGAAAGTGGAGGATAAGATTTCTATAAAATTCTTGAGGTCACAACATTTTCAAGTACTCAGAGAGAACCATGTTTTATAGGTATTCTTCTTTAAAGATTCCTTACTTAATATTATTGATTTACTAACATCATCCTCTTGAGCAGAAGCGCTGTCACTCATGCCTATAGAAAGCCTACCTAAGTACATATCCTTTCCGTAAGGCACATCACAACCTTCCCGTGCATAGAAGCACCAAATAGCATTTCAGCCACATGCCTGGGGCCACTTTAAACAGCAGAGTCTTCAATAAGCATGAAGTATGGCCCTACGTAGATCCTGAATGTACACTTCTGTACACTGTGAGAGATAAAACTGGGAGGCAGAGCTTCGCTGTGACTGATCCTAGGTGGGCATACTGGGCGACACAAGGTTTTCACTGCCTGTATGTACATACCAGTGACTCATTTAATCGCAGGAGGGCACAGTGCGATATTAGTACACTACAGTTGTGCTCCTTTTCCTGTGCTTTTGCTTGAGTTTTGGGTTTCCAGTTTTGACTTTTACAAATAATTTATGCAACAGATTCTTATACATGTCTTCTGTTGTACATGTGCACACTTTCCTCTAGGGTGCAGATCTGTGATTGGAACTCCTGGGCCACGGAATTTGATATATTCATTTTTGGAAGATTATGATAGGGCCGGGGAGATGGCTTAGTGGAATAAAGTGCTTCCCTGGCAAGCGCAAGGGCCTGAGCTCAAACCCAGGCCGGAAAAAAAAAAAAAAAAGGTTATGAAAAGATTCTAGTGTTCATCCCTCTCCTCCATCAGAATATAAGAATTTTAGTTATTCTGCGTCTTCATAAACACTTGGTACTGGCAATATTTTGATTTTAGCTGTTTAGTCTTTCTAATGGGAATACTTTATCATCTCACTGTGGTTTTAATCTGCATTAATTGAATTACAGAAAAGTTGAACATCATGTCTGTTCTTTTTCTCCTTCTCTCTCTTAAAGGCCCTCTTCAGGTTTCTTTCCGATTTCTTGTTTGTTTGGTTGTTTCTTTCTTTACTGACCTGTAATAGTTTTTTACATGGTCTAGCTGTAAGCCCTTTGTTTTCATTTGCAGATTGCCTTTTCAATTCTCTTTTAATGCTGTCTTTAGATAGACGAAAGTTAATGCTTTGATATAGTGAGATACATCAGTGTTTCCTCATACTGTTATCCCTCTGTTGTATAAATCCTGTTCCCAAGTTCTGGGAGGGAACTGGCTATTCTATAACCTTTGTTGCCTGATTTGGTAGTTAGATCTAGAATCCATCTGGGAATCATCTGATTTGTGTGATTCAAGGTAGGGCATCACATGTCACTTGTTGCATCTAGATATCCAGTTATTCTCATACTATTTATAGAATAACACCTTCTGTTGTCATTATAGAGCAGTATAAACCTGTGAAAGAAGTTCCCAAAAGTATAAACAAAAATTCAAATGAAAAAAAAAAATTTAAATGAAAAGTGAACACTCAATCTGGGCTTGTATTCCCACTTCTGTATCCTCAGTCCTCTGCGGCAGATATGGCTTCATTCATGCTTGCAGATTTTATTTTAAGAATCAAAAAACAGAATAAAAGGTAGGTAATAGGAAGTAGAGAGAAAGAGAGAGATCTTTCTTAAATGAGATCAAGAGGTAGAGGAAGGGAAGGAAAGGGGATGTAAAAAGGAACTAAGGCATGTTATGCACACGGACCAGCTTTGCACAAAGAGTGTAGACACAGGCTGCAAAAATGACAACTGACACACAGGGAACCGTACTGCAACGCTACTCTCAGAACAGAGGCTGTGAGTTATATCTTAGAACAGTAAAAGGTGTGACTCAGTGGCATAATAGTTTTTCCTCTAGTTATTTATTTTTCTTAAAGAATACAAAATGATTTTTTTTAAAAACCATTAGAAATGATACAAAATTCCATTAAAGAAAATAATAGGAATTCAACAATGGTTGTTGTATTGCATGATGTTATCTTCAAATTAGTGGTTTAGGTTACCAGATACACACCTGCGAAATTGGGTTTTAAAAAAGTTATAAGAAATTTAAAAGAATAAAAAACCACAAAAATAAATAAAAGTAAATTTTAAGTTAACTCTTTTCAATACAGTAGATTCTGTGAAAGGGAAAGAATCTATTCAATGAGAGGAAAACACTGGGATGAGGAAAAGGACAAAAGAAAGGAGGGATCATTGTACTGCTGATTTCTGCTGGTCTGCTTTTTTTTGGTGTTACAGTGAGTGAATTTGGTTTTGCAAGTATAGTATCTTCATTCTATAGAGAATGCCATCAGTACTACACTCAGTTTAAGACAGTGGTACACCTGGTAAGGAAAATAGTGGTATTTCTTGGCAGCAATTCAAATCTTTTGAAATTGTGAATGTTACTGTATACTTTTTAGTGTCCCCAAGAGGCTTCAGCTTTTCTTTACAAAAAACTTCACAACCTGTGAAATATTTTAGTTGAAAGAGTAAATCCCTTTCACTCAAGGCCCCAATTCTGATGTACCTGAGTGCGGTAGTGAGGGAGACTGAGCAGGCAGCGCTCAGGTTCAGTGGGAAAGAATCCTAAGCTTAATACACGTTGTGTTGTACCACACACACAAGGGTGCCTCGGACACACTTAACCTGTCTACATTCCTTCTGCTGAAGTTTTTTTCTGTAAGGTAAATAATTCAAACTGGGACTGTTGTCTAGGCATCTTTATTTCAAATCCAGAGTTTTTCTTTTTACCTTATATTTCTGCATTCTTCTACATGAGAAGTTTCCAATTATTGACTAGAGGACCCATAAGGACAACAGATGCCCTAGTCTAAGATAGGGAATTTTGTTTAATCATGGAATTTCCATTCCCACCCACACCATCTGAGCTTATACTTCAAAATAAATTTTAAGCCAGCAAACAAAACCACTGCACTGTACATTAGTCAAACTATTTTAATGCAGATTATTTTAAAAGTATTTTTAAAAACAACTGCCTATAATTGTCAAGACCCAAGGGGGATTTTACCAGTTAATGTCATTAAAATAAGAAACAGAACTCTGCCATTATCTGAATAAAAATGCATATTAAATTATATTAGACGAGGGGAAAGAATCTGTATAAATACATAGCATACTAGTTAAAAGTCAGAAAAGAGTACAGAATGGTGAAGCTTAGAGACATGTGAACTCTTTCCACTTGTAGAGCAGTGAAGTACATACTGAAACTTCAGGAGGTTGGGTTGTATGTAGGATTTCTGTGTAATTCCCAATAGATACAAATTGAATTTTGTATCATTTGCTCTGATTCATCCCTATCCCATTTATCAGCATTTCTGGTGGTGCTGCTGCTTCCTGGCTCTTCGGTTTCCCTCCTCTTTCTGTGGTACCTTAAGCCAAGATGTAAAGGGGTATTTTCCAGACAGAGTGAAGCACCCAGTGATCTGGCATTAGAGAGCACTGGATAGGTTATGGGGCACCGACTTTCTTCTTGCTGGCGGGGACGAATAAAAGCAGCCTCACTTGGACTTAATAGCACCATCCCGAGTTCCAGGTCTAATCAGGAAGGAGGACAGACGGATTATTAAGGTCAGCCCTGTGCCAGTGATCCCACAGGCCCAGCCCGGGCCTGAAATACATGGCTGGGAACCTGGGCTGCAGGTCCTGAGCTGCTGCCTGGCAGGGAGGCGTAAATGCCAATTTCGTGTCCTCTGCACTGTGTGCTGCTAGCACAGGACTTTCTGGCCCCTCCCTGTGTACCTTCTGCCTCCTACTTAGTCCTGTCTTCGAGAGTCCTAGGCTAAGCTAAATACTCCTACCCCCTGTTTCCCTTGAGCCAGCCATACAATCAGACTCTTAAGTCTGACGTCCCCGGGTTGTGGTTGTCCTGTCTCTCTGTCCATCTGCTTTTCTCCTTCCCACACCACCTTCTTGGCAGAGTGCCCTTGGAAAATTAAACATCGCTTCCAGATAGAAACTGAACACAGAAGAGAGCTGTATTATTTCTCCATCATTAAAAATAGTAGGAAAGAGATGAGTCCGAGGTAACCTTTCGAAAGTAAAACAACAAACAAACAAAAATACCTCTGTTGGGTTTGTTTTTTATTGTTGCTTGTGGTGGTGGTTGTCTTTCATTTGTTTGATGATAATATGCTCGGTGCTGGTCAAGCTATGATAAGAAATTCCTACTGTTGATGGGAAAGCAGTTTAATCAAATATTTTTGTTTTGTGTTTTGTTGTTTTTGAGACAGGGTTTCATTGTGTAGTTCAGGCTGACCACCCACAACTCACTGTATGGCCTTGAACTCTCAGCAGTCCTCCTGCCTCAGCCTCCAAATTGTTAGAATTACAGGTGTGCGCCACCACAACCTGCTTGCTAGAATCTTTTTGAAAACTGTTTGGCAGTTTAAGCAAACAAGATGTGGAATCGACAAGGACAATAAACCATGTATTTTTAAAAAAGAAAGAAAACAGGATGCATCAAAATGAAACTCCTGGCCTTTGACCCACTGATTTGACTTCCAGGAATTTATGCTAAGGAAACAATTGGTGACCCAGGCAGTGATCCACTGTGGGGACCTGATTGCAGTGCCATTCATGATAGCTAAAGAGGAGTGGTAATGTGAACATACACAGTAAGAGGACAGTTACGTGAATCAGGCTGTACTGTACAGTAGGATGTCCTCTAGCCATTTATAAATGTAGTATCAAAAGCTCTTGAGTAACATTGTAAAATCTTTTATTAAGCAATTTTAAAAACATGCTGTTAACTCTGTAATAACATGCCTCTTGAAAAGTGAGGAAAAATACAATATATTGATAGTGATTTCCAGGGGTATTCATTATGTATGACTTTGTTGCTTTTGCTCTTACTTTTTAGTATTTTTCAGTTTCTACAAAGCCACCTAGAATTTTGCTTATCTGAATTTAGAAAGATTAATTTGCTTCTATATATTGAGTTTTCCTCTCCAGTGAGAGCACATCTCATCTTGTACTAGCTCCACAGTCATGGCAGGGAGAACAGAGAGGGTCTACCTTGTCCATCATCAGCTGGGGAGCCTGCCTACATATCACTGTCCACAGCACGGCAGGCATGACCTGGCTGCTGCACCAGGCATCCCTTCATTCTGGTACGTCACCACAGAAGGGTGTCAGGCTGACGAGGTTGCTACATACTGTACTTGAACTATCAGCCACAAGCCTGCATGCTGCCAAGCCTTTAGCCTTATCTTCCTATCCTGTTATTCTTTCCCTGTCCAGCAAATGGCAAAGGAACTAACTGGGACAGTCTGACTCCTTTTGAGGAGATGGTAAGCCAACAAGCTACAGGTAATGCAAGCCTTCCAACTGAATGCAAACCAGACCAGCAAATGTTCCTTCCATGCTAAAGTCCAAGCTGCTCTTGTTGCTGTCAATGGGCCTTGCTGAGAGGGCTTGGGAGGACCAGCTCCCAGGAGTACATAGGGCAAAAAGTGTTCGAGGGCGTTCAGCTCAGACACACCCAGCTAGACTGAGAATCACAGAGAAGCCTCTAGGGGTCATCTGCTGGCATTGTAGTTAGAAAGTTATTTCCTCCTATCTTAACCACAATCACTTGTTATCTTTGGCCTCACTAGTGGGAAAAAAGGTTGAGACATATCAGAAGGATTAGAACCAAAAGGTTCTCTTTTTTTGGCCTATTTTGTTATGGAGTTATATGGAGCAAGATTTCTTTTTGTCGATTGTTGTCATTTTGAGATTATACAGTCTTGGATTATTAATCATGATTTGTGTGCCTCTTTTATCCTATTGTAATACATGAGTTGCATCAAAACTAAAATACAAAAAAAACCCCTAAAATACAATTTGCTTTGTCTCTTAGAGGACTATTTATGTATACACAGGTCTTATGTTGCTATGAGCATCACTATAGAATATGAAAAATGCAATAATATCATTGATAGTGACATTTATGATATGTTTCTCAAGAACAAATGAATAAAAGGCATAATTATTTTAGTTCAAAAAATCATGGAAGTACTAGGGAGTGTTCATTTTATTGTTACACTAACTCAAAAATAGTTTAATAAATTTTAAATTGTGGTCATTTCAGAGCAAATAAATGTTATTGCTATTACTAAGACACAAACAAATGAAGTTCTATGGGTTGTTAAAATCATTAGCTGATACTCTGGACAGTTGCCATGGGGACTGAGCAGTAACTGCTTACCATGGTCATGAATACCCTGCATTCCAGCTGTACTCCTAGATAATTTTAGCCATGTTCTACTGGCCAAGAGCCACTTAGCCTTCTGTCCCTCTATAGGACAGGAGCTTTCTTTCCCCCTAGTAAATATATTCTGCTCATAAAAAAGAAAAAACCTCAGGAAGTGAAAAAATGCTCAGAACCTACATTGTGTTCCCTGGCCTGTGTTCCCCACTATGCTTATAGTTAAAGGCACCATTCTTGGTTTTGATGTGATGGGAATCTTAGAGGTGTTTCCTATACAAATAACCATGACAGTTATTTTGGACTTTAACTGTCCTGTGGTAACCATGATCAATGGAAGAAATTAATCTAGTCCCGAGCAACAGGGCTGTTCTCTTGAAACTCCAAGTCCCTCCTGGTCAAGCTCTGGTTCCTGAACTGTGCTGCAGTGAAGGACTGATGCTAGCCTTGCCTAGTGGGACATTGTCTTGTGGGCAGAGTCACAGAGAGAGGAGTGACCTCCCTGGCCATCACAGTACTATATGTCCCTACAGTGGGTATGAGGCAGCACTGCTCCCAGCCTTAAGATGGAATCAACCAGAGCAGATATTACACTAATAATAGAGCAACTTGCTTCTCTGCTGATAGATCTTACTGACCTATATTACAGTTGAACTATTTTTTAAAGTGTCCCACACTGTCAAAAATATGTTAAAGTCTTTGAAGTCAGAGACACTGAAAATTCGATTTATTGTGTTGATTAGTCTAGGTGCTCGTTCACCGGGCTTTGCTGGATTGAGGGGGAAAATTAAATACATACTCTGTAAATTTAATTTCTCCCTTCATATGAATTCCATCTGCTATGTGAATCTGCGAGGCAGAACACTGGAGGCTGGATTGTGGAGTTTATTGGAATTTACAATGTGTTGAACGTTATTGAACCTCTCTGTAGCTGTACTTCTGTGTTCCCTTTAAAATGTGGTAAGCATCTAAAGGCAACTCGTAAATCAGTGGTTAAGAAGATTGCTAATGCTATGGATGGGCCTGCAATGAAGGTTGGCACAGCCTAGAGGAACAGAGGAAGCCCTCCTGTCCCCCCATCCTGGTAATGAGAGCCCTGGGTTTGGGCCTGGGGGTTGGGATTCAAACTGTGTCCTCATCACTTAAAGGCTGGGTTTCCCCAGGCAAGCCTCGCCTTAGTCCAAGCTTTCATACCTGTAAATGGAAGTTTTAATATTGCTTGTTTGTGGGATGCCTGGGTGGATTAAGGAGGTTCATTAACTTATTGGTTATTTATTGAATACTTACAGGGACTATTTTAAACTTTAGAGGTGCAACAGTAAGCAACAGAGCAAAAGTCTCTGCTCTTGTGGATTTGTATTCTAGAAATGTGATATAGTAATGTCATTGAATAAATGCTTAATCATCTGTAGTTACCGGACATACATACACAAAGAGATCTTACTGTATGTGTCCATAGGTCTTTAGGTAGGCAGTCTGTAATTAGAACCATTACTGGATCTCATGTTGGTACTGGTGTAACCCTACAGAAGTCCTGTTAGGTAGGATATTTGTGTGTTCCTGCTAAATCCAAGTCTGCTTAAAGATTGGTTCCCCTTGAATTGGATTTTATCGTTTTCACCTCCATGAAGAGTTTGGCCTGAATAGTCCAGCAGCTGGCCATGCTCCAGTTGCTACAGGTGGTGTTGGGGTGGATGGTTTCCATATCTTCTTAGCTATTGTGTTTGCACTATGTATGGTTTAATGTGATTTCATGGAGTTACTAAGGTGTTTGTTTAATTTGTAGAAATTAGTCAAAGAGCTAGTGTAACCATTTAAAATCCACATACCATCTTTTAGTCAGAAATTTCAACCTTTCCTCTCTAAACCTTTTATCAACTACCCATCAAAGGCCAAAATAGACACATTTAAGGTTTCTGTTCTTTTTTTCTTAATTGCCTTCCTACTAGGGCCTTTTCTTTGAGCATCAGAATGTCCCAAGTTCATGAAGGAGAAGGGTCAGGCCTAGACAGCAAACCACCAAAGAACTGCACACTGCCAGTAATTGTATGCAGTCTCCTACCAAGTATATGTTCATATCTGTGCCACGAGTCTAATACAGAGCTTTGGTTCTCCAATGGCAAACAGCCCATTTAGTTAAAAATGTAAACAGGACATTATCTCCTAGCTGAATGGCCTTTGTGGCCCAGAGAAATTGTCATTTCTGCTGAGACCTAATTTGAAAATACTCACACAACAGTGGGAGCTGAAGGCTGCTGATAAGCCCATCTGTTTGAGAGCCAGGCTGGTAAGAGGATGTGCGTGCTGGAGTTCATGCACATGAGGTACAGTGGATGTGGTTGAAGATGCTCCTGTCACCCAGAGTTAGTTCTGCAGGATAAAGAAATAAGTCTGTGCTTCAAGGGCTTCAAGGACTCCCAGAACATGGACGCCTTGGAAGACATGGAGGTCTGGTCTGGAGAAACCTGGCCTGGCGCTGCCACTTGTCCCAGGGTTTCAGCGCCCCCATGCTCTGCCCCAGCACCCTATCATTTGGCCTCCCATGAACCTCCTCCTGTTGTGGTTTCCCTGTGTGCTGACAAGTTTTCTGGTTATTCTGTCTTGCAGCCCCCCGAATCCAAGCCCAACTTCACCCCTCTCGCCATCTTGGCCCATGTTCTCGGCACCATCCAGCCCTATGCCCACCTCATCCACGTCCAGCGACTCATCCCCCGTCAGGTCTGTGGCAGAGTTTGTTTGGTTTTCTGTTGCTGCTGTTGTTCTCTCATTGGCTTGATCCTCTTTTCATGCAGTGTTCAGCCTCGTCAACTTTGTTCCCTGCCATCCAAACCTGCACTTGCTTTTTGACAGGCCAGAAGAAGCTGTTCGTGGAGATTCCAGGTAAAGCCACAGATGATGACCAATCTTCTCCCACTTATCCAGAGCTGGTCAGGGACAGCAGGGGCCTCCTCTGCTCGCATGTGGTTCCATCCTAAGAGACCAAAGCCAAGAGGGGCCATTTTATGAACCCACATGACGTTTTTCGCTCCTTTTCTAACCCAAATGCAAGCTTCAATAAGATTCTTTTTTAGATGGTGCTTAGTCATCTGGGCCATCCGTATTGATGTCAGATAGTACGAAGGAACAGTATTGAGATGTGTGCTGGCCTGTTCTCTCATTTATCAGGTAACATCAGGCAGTATCTACTTGTGGAGCTGCACCATCAGTCCCGAGTGCTGACACAGTCTCTCCGCAGATTCACGGGGTGAGAGACGAATGTAGCAGAGTAAAAGAGTGAGACAGGAAGCAGTTTCTCTTTAAATTGATCGTAGCTTTTCCCTCTGGCCTGCTCTACGCCAGAAGTCATCTGGCCTCCCAGGCTGCTTCTGTCTCTGTGCGTCATGACCCTGAGAGCTGTGGGAAGAGGCACCACCTCACCAAGGGCGAGCAGCCTGACCCGGTTCTTCTCCCCAGGGGCTGTGCTGTGTGGTTTTTCCCTGTCCTGGTGACTTGACTTAAGTTCTTTGCTCTTGAGCTCTTTGTAGAAAAGAAGCTCTTCAAATCCAGGGGGAAAAGTAAAGATCCTGCAACATCCATCAGCTGTGTAGGACCTGAGCATGAGTGGTTCTTGAAGTAGGCCCTGCTTCGATAACCAATCTGTACAGCCAGTTATAAATATCAGAAGCATTTTGGGCTTCGGCAGTATTTTCTTATCTATCTATTCTGCAAAGAGGTGGGCCAAGTAGACAGGCCTAAAAAATTTATAAAGCTGACTCATATATATATATATATATATCCCTATTCCTATATATATAGAGCTGTGCTATATATAGCTGTGAGATATATAGATATATATATGTATATCAATTTAAAATTTAAATTTAATTCCCATCCATTTTCACATCTATCAGTTCATGCTATCCTCACATAAGAATCAGAAGAGAAATGGCATAAGCCCTATTATACAAAAAGGATGCTAGGGTACAGAAGCACCCAGGACATGGTCACATGACAAAATGAGAGCCAAGCAGAGTTCAGGAGCCTTCCTCCTTAGCCCAGCACCCAGGCCTCCAAACCCCAGCTTTAAATTCCCTGGCAGCTTCCAGGCCTAGGGCTGGCTGCCATATCAATCTTTGTTCCAGACAATGGGAAAGATAGCTTTTCAATATTTATCCTCATTATATAAATAGAAAAATCCAAATCCTATTTCTTTGACATTCAACTGATTTCTTAATTATTTCATAGACAACTTCTAGGTACTTTGGGAAACATTTGTTTTCTAGGATACCAGAGATGGTAAGGATTATTCTCTTGAGAGCTGTTACTGCCACATGAGACCCCACACCAGATCAAATTACAGTGACAGTCATCTTTCTTTCTTTCTTTTTTTTTTTTTTTTTTTTTGCGGAACCGGGGATTGAACTCAGGCCCTTGCGCTTGCCAGGGAAGCGCTTATCCTACTGAGCCATCTCCCTGACCCGACAGTCATCTTTCAGAAGTGCCTCACTCACTCATTGGGGAGACATGAATATTAGGAGAATGTGGCTTATTCATTTTTACCAAAAATAGTAAAATTTTCAAAACATTGGCCTCTTGACTCATGATAGTGGACTCAGTCAGCTAAAAAGTAGAATATACTCTATCACGATAGTATTTACTTTTTCATGTCCCTTAGCCCTTTACTTGTCAAGTACCTGCCTCTCCACTCCCAGGTCCTAGAATATTGATAGATCCCCTGCCCCCATTTCAGGTACTCCTTTCTACCTCCCAGTGTATTTCCAATTGGCAGAGAACAGTTATAAGTATTTTTTGTTATTTGTTTTGTGCTGTTGGGGGTCAAACCCAGGACCTTGTGTGTGTAAGGCAAGAGCTCTACCACTGAGCCACATCCCCAGCCCCAGACAGCTGGAATAGACTTGGTACTGCCTCCTGTGGTCATTGTTAGAATCACACCGTTTGGAGGATGCTGCCCTACAGCCCTTCAGAAGTTGCCATTTTGGTAAAAGCAAGGGAGAAGAAGGGTGGGAATGAGCTGTCACTGAGCTAAATGTATGTGCCAGAGTGAGCAACACCAGAACACTGCAGGGGAGTCAGCCCACCAGAGGAACTGAGAGGACCATGGTCCCCCAGTGACTATTGCAGTGTGCAATCAAGAGGTATGGGCATATACCCATCGTTCAGGTCCACGCAGTCCTTTCCCCAAAGCTACTTCCAGAACATGAAACTTCATATTTCCTTCCCTGGGCAAGGCTTTTAAAAATAAATATTGAATAAGACCTAATAAATGGTCCCATGAACTTCTACATGGTGAAGTGGCTTTCCCTCCCCTTTTCATACCATTTTTAGAACTTGTTGGTTCATGCTCAGGAATGAAAATGCTTTTTGCAGCACATAAGAGCAAGGTTGTTAGCAAAGCATCTTGATTCCCTTCTTTCTGTAGTCCACACACCTGTCAGGAAGCCCCCAGCCCCATAGCCATAGTGTGCATTTGCACATGGGCCTAGCAGTTGTGCCTTCATGAGCAGGTCCTTGCAGCCTGCCAGCATAGCCAGCCCTTCGTCTGATAGTGCACATACTGGAGAGTGCTTGTCATTCTGCAAGCTTGCAAGGGCATTTGAGGGAAAGTCCTCTGAGTGCTTGTCTGGCCTCATGCCATGCTTAGAGGCAAAAATGAACAGTGAACCAACAGAAAGACCCAGACTTGCTCACGCCCTTGAAGGCCTAGCTGAGGGCTGAAGGGTGCTAAGACCGAAGCAGCCGGAACTTCTCCCTGCTCTCTGTGTTTGGTCTTGAAGCTCACTGCAGAGAGTAAGGACCCAAAGAAGCACAGGTGCTTGGTGCAGGATTTTTACTTCTTTAATCAGAGCCAAAGCCCACAAGTATGACCCTTGGACCAACAGAATCTATCCATCTGGGTAGGAACCTTACCTAAAGCAAACTCCTCAAGCATTTTGAGAGGGAGCTAAAAGATAAGGCCATACCAAAGACTGGCGGTCATCTGTTAAGGGGAAGAATGTCCCTGGACCTTTGTTTTATTTTTAGTGATTATTTTCTTGTTACTTCATTACTCAATTCCAAGCACCTGATATTAGTAGAAAGTTGGTTTTTTTGGATGAACATCTTGGGATGGGGTTGGGTATAATCAATTAAGCTTGAGTTCAGATAAATAGGAAGTCATGTCTTAGCATATGTATGTCCCATGCAATCTTTTGGATATGCATGTATCAAAAACATACTGTTTATCTGAAATTCATATTTAACTCAGTGTCATCTATTTTGTCTGGCAATGCTACTGTTGGGAACAGGAATGCTCCCTTTTAAAAGCATCCCCTCAAGGGCTGAGATGTGGCTTAGTGACAGAGCACCTGCCTAGCATGCACAACACTCTGGATTCCATCCCCAGCAGCACACACGCGCACACACACACACACACACACACAAATAATAACTCATAATAAAAGCAGGCTTTCTGTCATTGTTCCCTTTTTTTTTTTTCCACATCCTGAAGGAGCGGAGGGAAGTCTCTGGGAGAGACTGGCAGTCACCTACTAAGGGGAAGAGTATCCCCTACCCTTGTTTTTATCTTAATTATTTTCTTGTTACTTCATTATTCAATTCCAAGCACCTCATATTAATAGAAAGTTACTTCTTTGAATGATCATCTTAGGCACCAAGATCATTCCCTGTGCTTTCTGCCTGCTAAATCCCCTAGTTGGTTTCTCTGGTTTGTCCCTGTTTTGTCCCATTTCCTTTATTTAATGAGGTTAATAAATAAGCTCTACAAAAACCCAGCCAGAGCATCCTTGCCTTCCCTTGTCTCTGCACCTCACCCACCTGCTCTGCCCTGTGGTCAGGAGCCCTGGAAACTTGGTCTCCAGACCTGTGGCTTGGGTCCTCCTGCTACCTCTGTGCCGTGATGGCTTCCTTGCCTGCCAGCATAGGGTTCTGGCTGCTCTGGCACTTTCTACAGCCAGATGCTTCCTCTTCTCTGCTCCCTGCCCATTAAAGAAAAAATGTCCCCTCCTTTGGAAATTTGCACATTGAATGTTTGATCATTCCCACCCAATGTGTAGATTTGGGTTTGTTAGATTACAGAAAATGCCTCTTGTCTCAAGCTTTACTCTAAAAATAACTAGAAGGAAGACCTGTTTTCCAGTTCAAGTTGATGAATACAAAAGGCTCTCTCCTTCATTCCCAGTGGCCCCTTTAATTTTCTTCCATTTCTCCAATATTCTCCCACCTGGCCATCATCTCTTAGCTACTAGAATATCAAAGAGAACAACAGTAAACTTGTTTCCCTGACAACAAATTCTGGATAATCGTTTACTCACCCTACTGTACAACAGTCTCTGATTTGGTTTGATTTTTTTCCTTCTATTTTCATGGATCCAAGACTGGAAGGTTTAGGTCCTTGGATCTGCTCTAGGTTTCCATTCATCCAGTCCTTTCCCGGAGGAAGGCTGCACTTATGATGCCAAGAAATAACAGTTCCACAACGACCCAAGGTGTCCTCTCTCAGCTGATTCTATGTGGCCTTACCTGAGACCAGACTTCTGTTCAGCTGAGTTTCATCCAGCCACTAGAAATCAGTGTACCAGGAGCTTAAGCACTGCTGGCTCCTTGATTCATTCCATGAGTCAGGCGAAGATGAAAGCAATGACATGTATCCCTCAATCATTTGCTACCCAGGAGACTTTTAAAAATTCTGCCTCTGAGGCCTTTAGTGGACTGCCTCAGATGCCCCTCAGGAAGGAGATCACATGTGGCAAATAAAGAGCCCTTGGAAGGTCTATAGACTATTTGGAAGTAGTTGGATATCATAGCTGCAATCTGCAGAAGGTAACAGGACTTTACTAGTTCTTAAAACTTAACTTGCTAGAACACAGGTTAACACGCCATGGCTGGCTGGGTCAAATCTAGCCCTCTGCCGGTTTTTTATAAACACTGTTTTATTGAAATACAGCTACACTGACTCATTTACATTTGCTCTGGGGCTGCTAACACGCTGCAGTGCTGCCTTGAGTAGTTGCAGTGAAGCCCATATGGCCCACAAAGCCTGAAAGAGTTACCGTCTGGCTCTGCAGAAGAAGTTTGCCAACTTTTGCTCAGCCCTGGTTGTATTGAGAATCAGTTGCAGAGTGATGGCCACCCGGCATTGTGAAGTCCTGGTCTCTGTGTGTGTTTCTGCAAGTTAGAACCTAGACATCTGCAGGCTTTAGATGTGCCCCAGCTGATTCTGATGCACAGTGAAGAGTGCTTATCAACATTTATGGGCATGAGGACAGAGAATAAAACCATAACCAAAAGTGCATCGTGTCCCCTCGCCTGTCCCTCCTTCCCACATGTCTGCATGCTCATGCATACACATGTGCGATTGCTCACACACACCTTCTCTGCTCCTTGCCCACCCTGGGGGTCGGGGAGTTCCAGCTCTGGAATCCTTCCCCACCAGCAAGACCCAGTCTAATGAGAACTGAGGAACAGCTGGGAGAGCGAATGTAAGCCTGTGGCCTGGAGCTGAAACCTGGCTATGGTGGAATTGCTCCTTCATTTGCTGAGCCCTGCCAACTTCCAAGAGTGCTGGGAGTGTTCTCCAGAGCAGCTTGGAAGGCCCTTCCTGACCTGCCTTCCTCCCTCCCACAAGGTACTTCTGCTCCAGAAATGAGGTCCAGCCTGTCCTCCCACATTCAGCTGTTGTAACTCCCAGGTAAAGTTTCAATGTGGCACAAGGTGACCCCTCAAGACATGTGCTTTCTTGAAGCTTATGGCTTTGCTCTGAGTAGTTCTCCTTTTTCTCCTGTGACCTTTACAACTTTCCCACTTCACGTTTTACCATCTGGCTGCCTTGCCAGGCTCTTTCTATGAGCGAGGACTAGGTGGCTTGCAAGAACAAGGAAGAAGAGACATGAAATAGCTAGGACTTTCTTCAGGTTGAGGAAAATATTAAATAAGCTCCTGTTTTCACACAGCACACCGTTCCGGAAGGCAAAGGCCTTGTACGCCTGCAAAGCTGAGCACGACTCGGAACTGTCATTCACAGCAGGCACGGTCTTTGATAATGGTGAGTTTCTCAGCCCCTTGCAAAAATAAGTGGTAGGGTGGGGGGAGCAGATAAGTAACTGGCATTTTTCAGGTTCCTCTCTCAGGAGAAATCTCAGTAGAATGGGTATGACCAAAACAGAGTGAGTGGGTGTCTGTCTGTGTGTGTCTGTGTGAGAAGACTTCTAGAGACCTTTATCAAGAATTAGATGTTAACAGTAATCCATTTAATTGCTAGGAACATGCAGTGAGTTTCAACCCAGTATCTGGCATAGCAGGCAGTTACTTTAAGAATCTGGGGCCTGGACAGAGGTTAAGAGAGAAAGGAATGGAGGGCAGAGACAAGCTGCAGTTGGTCAGGTCAGGGTGAACAGGTAGGAACCACCTGCTCAGTGCCCTTTTCTTTGATTTGGTGGCCCTGCCCTCCCAGCAGGTGAGGTGGATTTTCCAGATGGCAGCCCTTGACAGGCTCTGAGTTCCTTGGGTTTGTGTTCATCATGCTTCCCCTCTGGGACCGTAAGGTGGACGGCCCCACTGCTATGTCACCCTCTATACCACCAGATGCTCTGCTTCACTTTCTGGTGTGAGCACAGCATCATGATTCCTCCTAGAAGTAGGATCTTGTGTCTGCTTAATGCACAGTTTGTTGTGTGCCCTTTTGCCTTCCTCTTTAAAATACATGTTTAAATGACAACAGGTGTGATAATTGCCACGACTTTATCTTTAACTACAAGGAAAATCTGTATCCTGTTGATACTCCCAAATTGCTGTGGCAGCTGAGTTCTTCCCAGGTGAAGTTCTCCTAATTTAAGATTAGGACTCCTGGATTCATGGGAGAGAGGCTATAGTATGTTTTCCTCAAAGTAGGGAGCAGAGCCAACTGCAAGGTTTCAGAAGCTGGCTTTTTCTCATGCTACTTCCCTGGCCTCCGTTGTGGGGGAAGAGGCCTGCAGTGTGGATGAGTGTGCACCACTCAGGCCTTCTTCATGCAGCTGTAGCCCTGCCCGGGTCTGGGCCCCACCCCTCCCACCTGACAGAGCCAGCCACACTGGCAGCCACTGAGCCTGTGTATCACCTGAGAGCCTGATCTGTAGAACCAGGCCAAGGTACAAGTCCCTGCTTGACCATTTGCTCTTCTGTGACCTCAAGCATTGGCAGCCTGTCTGTGCCCTAGTTCTCTCCTGTGTCATGGAAACATAACTCTGCCTACCTCAGAGGGCATCATGAGGAAGAAATCGAGATGATAGGCATCACATGGATAGAACAAATATTAAGCATGTAACATGTTCTACTCGCTAGGATCATCATCATCATCATCATACCCATATTAGGAAAAGACCTGACACTAATAGTTCATAAAGACAGTGTTTCATTTTTGGCTGATGTGGCCCAGACCTGGCTTCCCACCCAGTAGTAGGTGCCACTCTTTGATTCCCTGGGTCTTGGCTGTCTGGAAGGCCTTACATTCCAAGCCAGAGGAGTGTGGACTCCTGGGCACCAGCCTTTACTTAATCCACATTCAATAGGGCTGCATAGTAGTGGTGTCATTAACCAGGTGTGGGAAAACAGGGCGCAGAAGACAGGGAATTCCAGCTGGAGTTAGTGATCTTAAAACTGCATGTGGCCTGCTGAGTGTCCCCTTTACTGTTCTCCGAGCTTTCAGTGCACTGTCCTGGAACCTTTCCTTCATCACTGTCTACTTGGGTGTGACCCAAGTCACTGCAGATCAGGTAGCCCAGACACTCTTGTCAGCAGCTGCTGCTCTCAGGCCCTGGCAGGCTGGCAGGTGCAGTGGGTCTGCTGAAGGCTGTCCAAAATCATGTCATTGGTGAGTGTCCCTTGCATAGACTTAGGCGGGGGAGCGCGGGGCCATGGCATGACACAGCTTTCCCAACAGGCAGACCTGAGCAAGCTGTGTTGTTTAGGGCTTCTGTGTCCTGCCATCAGCAGGGAGGGCCTTCTGCCCATAGAGAGAAGGGCGGGAGAGAGCTGCACATTTCTAGGTGAGCCCAGGGCTCGGGGCTCTGTCCGCTAGGTTCCAGCTTACTGCTCACACAGCAAGGGAGCACCGTGTTCCTATCAACTGTTCACTGTGACCACACAGAAGACCCCTGATAGGGTGGGTTAGACTATCAAAAGGTATGCATGCCTGTGCTTGTGTGTCTTATTTGTGACTCCTTTTATCGAATACAGCCTTCTTCCACTTTTTAATGGCTTGAGATACCCTCATACCATACATACAATTTACCCATTTAAAATGTACAATGCAGTGTGTTTAGTAGACTCAGTTGTGCAGCTAGCACCAGTATCTAGTTCCAGGATATTTTTACATGCCCCCTTTCACCCTTTCACAGTCAGGCCCCATTTTCCACTAACCCTCTTCCATCTGTAGTCCAGGGGAACCACTCATCTGCTCTGTGTCTTTAGATTTGCCTGCTCTGGACATTTCATGCAAATAGAATTATAAGTGTGTCTTTATAACAGACTTTCTTCACTTTGTATGATGTTTCTAAGATTGATTCTTGTGGAACTTCATGCCTTTTTATGGCTGAATAACTCCTTTGTGTGGATATACAGTTCATGTAAACATTTGTCAGTTGGTGGATATCTTAATTGTTCCCACTTTTGACTGTTATGAACAATGCCACTGTGCATGGTCACAAGGTCTTGACACCGTCTGCTTTCATTTGTCTTGAGGGTGTACCTAGCAGTGGGATTCCTGGGCCAGAGCAGCTCTGGGTTTAACCATTGGAGGAAATGCCACATGGTTTTACATTAGCTGGTTACACCAGCTAATATTCCCACCTGCTGAAACTTTTACTTTCTAAGTAGTTTAGGTAATTTTAATGAAGAAAAGCTACCTAGATATTTCTACCTACCAATCCTTTCCTCCCCTGCAGAGTGCTGCATCTAGCAGACCCTAAGCTCGCTGCCCCCCGAAAGCCTGGTCATAGTCGCGTGTCCTCTCATAGTAAACGAGAGCAGGAGGGGGGCCTGGGTGAGCGAATGAGCACACTTCCAAGGCGTCATGGCAGAGGTCACTGACACATTTGCTTCTGATCAGCCCTGCCGGCGCTGTTTCAGGTTCCTCCCAGAGCAGGGCCAAATTCAACCCAAAAGGAAGCACCGCCTGGTGTTGACTGAGCTGCAGTCTGGGAAGGATCTGACAGAATGTTAATCCAGTTTCTAGGTCAGTTTGAGGGAGAGTTTATGAGGTCCTACTTTTAAAGGAAAAGGCTACATGTGCCCATTTCCCGTCTCCTCATCTGGAGGAGAAATAGTTACTACCATGTTAGGTAAGGGGTCCTTTTCCTTGTATTTTTATTTAGTTTAGTGCTGGAGACACGAGGTAAGGGCTGCTTGACTTAGGTGCTCTGTCGTCAGATGGATCAGAAGCAAGTGTCTGAATGACAGGTTTAGATAGCACATGTATACAATCCTGTGTATGTGGTATGTGTTGTGTTTTGTATGTTTTACTTTTTAGAAATAGGGAGGAGGAGGAAGTAAGGAGGGGCCCACAAAGCTCAAAGTCTTGTCCTGTGAGGATTAGTCTCACAGCTTAGGGTTCCGGGGGCCTGTGCCAGGACCGGAGCAGCTGCTGAGTCAGCCCCTGGACTTCGTGCCCTGGGGACAAGTGTGCAATACTTAGAACTAACTCTAGTGTCAGCCCTTGCCCATGTTCTAGGAAACGACTCGCTTCCCCAAGAGCACCTCACATAGTAAACGGAAAGAGAACTCATGTGCTCAGGAGGATTAGTCATCCCAGAGCAACACAGCTATACCTGGAAAACTCAGGTGGACCTCACTAAAGCTGACTTCTTGGGATCCTTTTGTCTAGATGTGAGGTACACTAGGTACCTCATTACTGTGTGCAGGGCAGCCCTGGTGCTGGCAAGGGCTGTTCCAAGGTCTCATGGTAGGAAGCAACCTCACCAGGGAGCCCGGAATTGCTAGAAGAGGGGTGGTGGGAGAGCTCCTGAAGGCAGCCTCAGCCTCCTTGCTGTCTCCACTGCCACCCCCACAACCAGGCCACCCCCACCCTGGGGTAGTTCCACCACTGCCTGGCACTTCCACTCCTGTCCCCTCCATCTATTCTCAGTGCAGTGAAAGGTGGAGACCACATCATGTTTCCCTGCTCATGGTATTCCAGTGACCTCCCCTTGCTCTGGGAATTGTCTACAAGGCCCTCCTCAGCCCAGCTCCTGTCTGTCTGTGCCCCCCATCAGCACTTACAACTACATGCTTGGGCCAGGGAGACAACTCAGTGGCATGAGGACCTGCCTGGCAAGGGTGAGGTCCAGAGTTCTATCCTGGAACTGCAAAAAAAAAAACAAAACCACACTTGTTTAGTGATTGTCCCTCCCCAAGAGCAGAATCTGGCCTCTTTGTTCCATATTATACACAACAACCTAGCATAGCGTCTAGCACATGGCGAGAACTCGGGGGACACTTCTTAAAGGAGGGAAAACATTTTCATTACACAAATGTCTGAAACTCTTACAGTAAGGACTTCATCTGGGGACAGTCAGCCACTAAAGATCTTCATTGCATGTTAGCTCCTTGGCCTCAATGAGCCGAGGTGGGGAGAAAGCCGTGAGTTGTGCATGCAGGGATGTATGGTATGTCTAAGAATACAGCAGAAAGTGGTTGGCAGGAAGCATAGCTGTGTCAGCAGCAGCTTATGTTTATTATATGCTTGCTGGTTGGGAAAGCCACCCAGACAGCTTGCTGTATTATGTTGTGTCTTCATACAATTCACCAACCACTGGGCACAATTTGGCCCTGCAAGCACTTACTGTCTTCAATGCTCAAAGTGTTGGACTAGGTGAAGGTATAGAGGTGAAGGCCACAGACTCTGAGGTGAGATGTCCTGGGCTTTGTACCTCCAGGATCTTCCAGTGATGTAACTTGAAGCAAGATACTTAGCCTTTCTGAGCCTCAGGTTCTCCTTAGTGACATGAGATAGTATCACTGACTTCGTGGTCACTCGGAAGAAGGGAGAAGGTGTGCGGGTGAAGCGCTTATTAGCGGAGGCCCTATCAATGGACACATGTCATTCTTTTACTCAAGGGGCATGTTCTCTGGTGAATTGGGCTGGATATAGCAGGAAACAAAGGGTTAGGTTTCTCGAGTCAGACAAGTGAGGTTCAAATTCTGGATTTACCGTTATGACTGTCTCTGAGCCTTACGTTCTCATCTGTAAAATAGGAATAATAACAGACAAGGCAGGACTATGACGATCAAATGAATCAGTATATCTAAAACTCAGAGCACAAGCAGGTGGACAGCATTTCTAAGTGTTGAGTTTTAGTGCTGTATTTCTAGAGGTACAGGGGAACTATTAAGGGCTATCAAGCCAGAGTGCTGAAACACAAACGAAAATGCACAGAAAAACTAGATAGAGAAGCAAGCCTCCATCTGGGCAGCTTGTTCTTAGGACCCAAGAATACCATGTGGGCTGTGCTGTGCGCCTTCTAGGAGTCGGGAGGAAGAGGGGAGCAGGCAGAAGTAATTCTGTGACACTATTTCTGAACAAAGTGGGGCTTCAGCTAAGCCTGAAAGTCTGAGGACAGGAAATCGCAGGAAGAAGGGGCATTTAGGGCCCAGATGGCAGTGAAAGCTTAGGTTTTAATTTTTATTGCCACCTTTGTGATCAAGGCATTTTGGCCCAGAAAAGCCATCGCTCTTAATTATGCACCAGTTAAAATACAAGTTCCTTGCATGTGACTTAGGAGCCTACAGTTTAAATGAGCACGCAAGTGATGGTGGTGTACGTGGTCTGGTGGGACGCTGAAATAAATCCCGGTTGGCAGACTCCAGCAAGTCAGCAGACTGCCCACTGGTGGCTTTATACCCTCCACCTGTGTGACACCCCCGCAGTTGTAGGGCCTCCCTGGTCCCCTCTGATTCTTCCCTTAGTCTGCATTTCCCATTTCTGATGTGTGTGCATGTTACCAACTCAGTACCTGTGCCCCTGAATTGCTGGCCAGGAAGGGCGAAATGAATGAAGGAGGGCCACTTGGTACAGTGCAAAGTCATGATTCGCAGCAGGCCTTGCGGTCCAGTGGCAGGGGCCTTTCTTGCTGTTTATCTTGTACAGTTGGTTGGTTTGTTCTTCTCTAGGTCATTTGTTTTGATCATGGGTTTGATTTGTTCATTTTGGTTCTAAGTTGCAGTGGTCTTCACCCAGGTTGTGCTAGGACAGAGTGGTAAACTGGCCCACGGGACTGGTCAGATCATGGGAAGGCCCCCACCGACTGACTCATAGTTGGGCTTACAGTGTACCTGGGTTTGTGCAGAGCGCTTTATCCGTGCTGGCTCCTTTAGTCCTCACAACAACCCACTGAAAGGGAGAGAGTTTATTGTCACAGCTTTATAGGCATGGAATTAGAGTGGTCTTGGCAGCTTGCACTGGGTAGATGGGCAGAGCGTGGTATTTGGGTACTTTAGGGAGGTCTTCAGCAACAGGAGAGGCCAGGTTGCTTCAGAGTTGTGTGTGTCCTTCCACAGCACTTCTCTGCGCTCTTGTGCGGGTAGCTGTGAATCCATAGTACCCTTGCTACTTTGACTTTAGTATTGAACAAGTGACAGGAAATCATGCAAGATTTGGAGACCGACTAATAGCCATTTGACCATGTCTTTTCTAAAGAGGCATTTGAGGTCCATACAGGTTTGGCATTGATCTTCTGTAAGCCTCAGTGCTGATCTGTTGGCTCCCTTTCATTCCTTTGGTTTCTGTTCTTTCACTACAAGCCTAAACTAGAATTACATAGTAGTGTGGGGACAGAAACGTTTTTCTAAATCAAGCTCAGGAAGTCACTTAATTAGCCCACAAAGGGAACAGGAAATTCATTCTCTCCAAACAGTCTTTGGTAATTGGAGTTTTCCTAATACATTAAGAGTAAATGCCTTGCTACACCCCCAGTGTGATCTAGCTCCTACTCGTAAGTGCATGCATCCTTACCTCCTAGCTGTACTATTCCTTCTCTCCCTGCTATTGACTACTTTGCCACAGACTCAGCTGGATTGTTCTATAATCTATATAATATCACAGTGGTTTCCATGGAGATGGATTGTGATGTTGCAGAAATGGATCTATATTCTTTAGATACAGAAAAATCAAAAGGACAGCAGCTTTGACAATCAAAGGAGAAAGAGGAAGAGGACAGCTCTCAGATGTTATATAGGACAGGGGAAATTCTAAAGTACTGGAAGAAAATAAGAAAGGTCTGAGTGGAGCAGGAGAGTGTTCAAAAGCTAGAAAACAAAAAAACAGAAAGCACAGAAGGATCTTGCAAGGAAATTAGAAGTGGAAGGGAAGGAGTTGAAGGAAAGTAAAACACATAATTAAAAGCTAGATGGCTGTAAGGGCTACTTCTTAGTGGTCCTCCACAGGCACTCCATTGGGTTCATAGCTGATACTGAGTGAGTGGGTGGATGGGTGCCTGTGTGGGTGGGTGAGTGAGTGGATGGATAGGTGAGTGGGTGGGTGAATGAATGGATGGATGAATGGATGGATTGATATATGGTACATGTAGATGGAGGTTAGCGATCAGCCTAGAAAGTTTAACTGTGTCCCCCGGTTCCACAAAAAAAAAAAGTTTAACTGTGTCATTTATAGTTTAAACCAAGAACTTCAGAAAGTCCATGAAACTCCTAAAATCACACTCAAAATTTTGAAACTCTGTGTCTGTTTTCCTTCTTGGTGTGGAGAAACATCAAACCAGCCTTCGACAGAAGGTCTATATACCACAAAAGATTGAGTTTCCTGTTCAAACTAACCCTAGAAGTGACTGCATTCATCCCCCACTTCCCTCTCCCACATGCACACCCCACAGCACGCAGCCTCCTGTTCTGTCTATGTCACTGCCTGTGTTCTCTCCCCCTTTCCTATACAGTTCATCCATCCCAGGAGCCTGGCTGGTTGGAGGGGACTCTGAACGGGAAGACTGGCCTCATCCCTGAGAACTACGTGGAGTTTCTTTAACCATGGGCCCCGGGAGAAGTGCTGCGCTTTACATGGTATCCATGACAACTGCTGCTTCCAGTGTTGTAGCTATTTCTCCTTGCTGCTGAGAAGGGCAAGGAAACTGACTCTTGCTACCTGTCTTTGTGAATGTTTCCGGGAACTCACATCACCCATCTCCACCATCATCTCAGCTGATGTGTGACAATCCTGTAAGCAGAAGTGAATCAGGAGAGGAGGCCATTCAATTCTGATAAGCCAGAGCAAGGTTTGCAGAACCTTCTTAGCAGTATCCTAAATGAGGAGTGCTGAATTTCTCTCAACAGTCATCCAGACTCCATCCTTCTTAAAAAGAAAGTAAGATATAAGTTATATCTATGAGCAAGCAGTATAGCTGAGTTGGACAGGGCAAGGCAGAGAAACTGGCAGCAAGATCCAGACTGGCTCCATTGCTTTTGTTTACAGCTGACACGCTTTCTGTGCCTGCTTCCGCAGTTAGAGACCCACACTACAGGGGCAGCAGGGTCTGTCTGTCTACAGGCAGGACAGAGAAGGGCTATAGCCCTGCTTATAGAAGATCCAACTTCTCAGCATCTCTCAAGCAGCCATTGGCCATCATCATCAAAATTCAGGCCAGCCTTCCCTTGCAAAGGAGCAGACACACCCGCATCCTCCCCTCCCGAGCCAGGAACTTTGCCTCTGAGAGCTGTCGTTGCCTAGTAACCGTGGCAACTCCACTTACTCTAAAGCCAAACCAGACACTTCCCCTGTCCTTTCCCTTCTTGGTAGTTTTGTTGGTGGTCTTCCAACAACCAAAACCAGAGGATCAAAGTATTAGGATGGGCTGCTTGGGGCAGACAAAACTGTTCACTTTCTGAATTTCAGCAGCACCAGGATATATTTAGAACAAACTCTAGTAATGCTTTGAGATTAAGTTTCATACAGGTTTAATACTTCTGTTGTCCACGCCACTGGTTTTTGCTTTCTAGGGGGGCAAAATGGCACCTCCCAGGGGGTGACGCCGTCTGACCAGTTCCCTATGTCTTCCCATTCACTCATTCCTGCCCCTGCCCATCACTGACCAGCCCCATGCAAAGCTTTGGGCTGCTGAGCATGGTTGTTCTGTGATTTTTTCAGGGATGACTCGGGTTTCCCTGTGGTCTATAGTTTTAAAGGATATCTGCATCCACTGCCCCCCCAGAAAAGGGGAGTTTTAGGCTTTTGAGGCGTGGGCCTGGTGACTCAGGAAGACAGCCAAAGGTTGGGGCAGGGAGGCTTGGACGATACCTTCTAAGAAAGGGAATTTCCTGCCCAACAGAGAGGGGGGCTTTTGGAAGACTGCCTCGTATGGAGATGCTCCACCGGGACATTTCAGACTCACTTGACCTCCAGAGAACTGAGCGACCATAGCTCCCCCATGTGAGTGTCCTTGCAAGAGGGACTCTGGACAGACCAACTATAAACTGTCAAGCTCCCCAGGAGCCCCTCAGATAGCAGCATCACTCCAGAGAGCATTTTCTGTTTCTGGAATTCCATTAGGGACCTTTAATGAAGAAAAAAAGGAAAAACTTGAATTGTGTTGAATTACTGTATCTTTTACTTTTCTCTTTAAGATAAACTTGTAAATAGAGTAATTTGAAATACTATATGGCAAAGTTTTATATTTGATATTCTTTCAGCTAGTTGCTGTATGCGCTTAGGCTTTAATTGCTGAATAAGAGAAGGAGGAGAAAACTGGGTCGAAGGGTCAAGGCTGCGGTTCCCTCTGGGCTGGTGGAAGAGAGGAGTCCTGTGTGCTCGCTGGTGGGGGTGACTCAGTGATGGCATTCAGCCTTCTCTAGCTACTCGTGTCCCGCAGAATTCCTCGAGCTCTGAGTTTAGAGATAGAGAGAATATCAAACAGTGAGTGTTACAGAAAACATTTAGCAGTAAGATGAAGCTCAGGATTTAAATAGGTGGGGTCAGAGGTGACTTTTATTTTTTAGTTTTGTTGTTGTATTGTTCTTAGTTTTTTTCTTCTCAGGTGTATTTCTTGGTATCCCAAGATATCAGGACAGAAGGAAATGCGACTATTGCTGTACTTTTTTTTTCCTCCATTCTCAAAGGCTTTATAAATGAGGCCAGCATACTTTGCAGATTTTGTCTGTAGGCTCTAAAAAGGGTCTTTCGTTCTTACTGTGCTGTGCAAGGCTGCTTCCCTTTCTGCAAATGTGTTCCTGCTCTTCCCTTTCAACTTCAGATTCCCTGTGACCCCAAAATAAGAAAAAGACCCCAAGATGAACATAAATTGAGCCATCACAGTTTTAAAGATTGCTTTAAAGTTAACAGGTTTTGTCATTGTGATCCACTATTCAGTTACCATGTCAAAGGCTATGAAGTACCTGTCCTCCAGGACCTCAGCCAGGAGCCAGCAAGACCCTCCTGCTGAATCAGGGAACACAAGTGAAGTGTGGACAAGCTCATGACAGGACTCAAGAGTATCCCATTGAAAACCCAAGGGATAAAAGGCATGGACTCTTCGGCACCAGACCTACTCCCCTGGGACTTGGGAGTGAGAATAGAGCAGGGAATGGGGCCTAGGGGGATGCATGCTCACATACTGTTGTGGTTTCCAAATTGGAAGCACCCAGCAGAATGCTTTTGATACCTCTGCCGTTGTAAATTGTCACCGGCTCTGTCATAACTGGGGCTCACATGGAGAGCCAGAAGGCCAAGGCTCTTGTTTAAACACACTTGGAGACACTTGGCCCCAGCCTGTCTGGAAGCCCCGCCCCCTCCTGAGATGGCCCTGATTGGGAGTGCTGCCAAGGAGACTTTATAAGACCTCTGTCATGCTTCGCGGAGGCTGCACAGGGCCTGTGACAGATGGCTGCCATTTGCCTTTGTGCCCCCAGGCTTTTCTCTTTCCTGTTCGCTGGAAGAACTGTTCAGGATAGGAGCCACCAAGTCAGAAGGGACTTAAAGATGCCCTCTCCAGTGTCTGCCCCCACTCCTAATTTTGCTTAAATAGGGAACCTTAAGGCATGGATTGGTATTAGGATAGAAAACCATTCACCAGGATTCCTAAATGGTCCTTTATGAGGCCCAGGAATCAGCTAGTTATAGCTCCAGTCTTCTTGGGGCATTAAGTTTCAGAATTCCATAGCTAAGCAGTATCATGACATGAGAAGATAGCTGACAGATCCATGCCAGTCAAGTAAAATCCTGATTTACTAAGACTAGGAAATTCCCATTTTTCAAAATAAATATACAAGGATGTATCATGTACAATGTAGCCTTTATGGCATCCTACCAGTAGAACCAGTTTTTTGGTGTGTTAATAAAGTATGTGTTTTTATGAGAGATTTTTGGACAGGCAAAAAGAGAAAATAAGCAACAAGAACTAGCACACTGGTAGTAGCAGGACAGAGCACACCACGTTTGTGGCGTGGTCATTTGGGGCACTTGCCCAAGACTCCAGAGATGTGCTTGCCATAGCTGAACTTGAGATACTCTTCTGTCAGCTGAATTTGTCTTCTGAAATTGGTAGTCACCAGTCACTAAAAGCTCCCTCATCCTCAGTTCCCCCACACTACCTATGATTGAGGAGTAAGGGAGACAGAATGCTAACTCCAACCTCATCATCAGCTCATAACTATTTATTGGCACCTTTCATCTTCCTTCTTCCAAAAGTAAGCCTGGATCCCCTAGCTTAGAACACAGGACTCCCAGGTATACCAGAGGCCACCATGGCCCCATCATTTGCTCTAGCGTGGTGTCCTGAGCAACCGTATCGCCTGAGCAGGTAGCCAGCACTGAAGGAACTAAAGAGCCTCTTAGCTGCCTGACTTTCAGAGGAATGTCCTAGGCTTCTGCAAGCAGCTATGTTGACAGACCTGTCCCACATCCCTTTAAAGTCAGTGCAGTACCTCTCACACACCCTGCACTAGTGTTTTAAAAATGTATCTTATCGCACTCAGAATGTGTTTGGCAGCCAAGCAGATCAGCTAGGTGCTGAACTACTTCTCTGTAATTGTAACATCAAAATGACAACAGCACAGAGCTGTAAAATTTGCACAGTTCTACAGCATACCCGAGACAAGAATCCAACAAGTAATAATTAGTATTCTTCCTTTTGCCACCTACAGTACTTGTCTAAAGAATTTTCCACAGCAGCGAGGCCTCATGGAGAGTCCAGATGTCATTCAAAGCCCAGCCCTTGGTGAAATGTGGTCTCCTAACAGGACCTGTACTTGTGGGGAAAAAGGTCAGATGTGACACCACGCCAGAGAAAGAGAAAGGCAGACCATACTGAGGAATTTTGAACGTTTTCAAAGGAATAAAAGTATTGCTCTTGGGAGGGGAAAAAAAGCCTATCAGAAATATTTCAAACAACTATTTTTACAAAGGTTTATAGGACATTACAAAGTGAAAATATCTTAAGGTGGATTGCTTTAGAAAAGAGGCCTAGCGTAGTCCCAGGTACATAGAAGGGTGGCACTTAACTGAGTCAATTGTTGTGTCAACATTTGCATTTGTGTAGTCAAAAGGAGACTATGCATAACCAAAATGTCTGGGTCACTTGGAGAAACCCCAGACTGGCGAAGACACTCTGCCATTCCATGTCAGTCATTTCTATAGTCATCCAAATGGAGACCTTCAAGCAACTTGCTTAGGTATTTAAATGTCAAGATCAGCTTTGGATCTGAAAAGATACATCTGATTATTCCAAAATATATGTGTATGTGATTGTGTGTGTGTGTGTGCGCGTGTGCATGTGCACAGATATGGACGTTCACATAGAGACCCATCTCAAACTGGTAGTTACTGGGCAGTTACAGCCTTGAAGATTTGGAGACTGAAAATTGCACACACAAAAAGAGGCTATCGATTACCCGCTGGACGATCAAAGATGTAAATTAAGTGCCATTTTAAAATGTGTTCATGTTTATCAGCTAGATACCTGCAGCTGTGTTCCTTATTAACTTATTAAAAGTCTTGTTTGAAAAATGATCAATCCCATAAATGCTTAGTAGCTAGTGCTAGGCTAGTGTTCAGAAGCACTCTAAAAAACATTTTGTCCATATTTTGGGAAAGAAACTATTTGCATGTTTAATTTATAATTTAGGCTACCTTTGATTGTACTGTAAAGTGCTGTGTGATATATCAATAAAGTACTTATAAAATGGCACTTTAATGTTGTCTTTTTAAAAATACCATAAATAATGCACTGTTTTGAAACTTCAGTATTGAATATTGACTGGTGCATAGAATCAAATTCCATAATTTAACAAAGGAATCTGTGATTAGAATAGAATTGTTTCCCTGTTATTAGAGAAAGTTTACCATGTTCAAGCTTTTCTGAAAAATGTGTTTTGTGTCACTGTGTTTACCTACAAAGAAAATACATTTTCTGCTGAAGGCCTCTGAAACTTAGCTTTCTTACATTTGGTTGGTTTATGTGACAATTCCTATGAAATGAGTGGAAGTATGATTTTTGAATTAAATGACTTTTCCATTTGGTGGTATGTTTGTTTCTTGAATTTCTGGTACATTTTAACTTGAAATATATTTTACTATTTCTTCAAATAAGCACATATAAGCTCTGATCAAAGATCTGCCCTTGGGGCTGGGGAGATAGTAGAATAAGTGCAAAAAAAAAAAAAGATCTGCCCTTGTTGGTGACAGGGCTGGCTTTTTGTTCATTATACTTTTATTTTGAAGAATAAAAACAAGAGAAAAACAAAAGCAAAGACAAACAGGGTAACATGTAACAATACATACGTTACAGATTTTCAAAACAAAAATAGCTGATTAACAGTGATTAATATATTTTTATCAAATCTGTTGCTCAGAGGAACAGATATTAATATCTGCTATGCAAGATGGGACATATGATTAAATATTAATTACCACATGCTTTCAAGAAATCTTAAATTTTTTTTCTTGACTCATTTTCCTTTATTACCTTTTTTAAAAAGTTACTTTAAAGAGTATAGTAATAATTGATAGGACATTAGAAACGGTACACATTTAGAAGATCA
>NDGM011183957.1:0-13354 GCA_002564305.1 Octomys mimax | reverse complement strand
GGCAGACACAGGGGTGAAAGAATCCTCACTTTTTATAATGATTTGGGTCTCTATCACTATCCACTGATCTGGGAAATAAGCAATTGTAGTGGCTTATCAAATTTAGAGAAGAGCTTTGAACATAAGAACACTTAAATTGCCTCCAAATGTCACCCCTATGGATAAAGTCTTGGCACAATTTAAATTTAAAGGGCAATTTAACATGATTTTCAATTTCCCAAGAGGTTGTTGAATTGTTCTGAGAGACTGAAAAGCATAGCAATAATAAGTGGCCAGGCCAATCCATTTCACTTATTCCATTTGATTTCTGATATAAACAGGTATTTAACATAGCTAAAGACCATCTTAAGTATTTACAGTGTCTAGTTTAATTTGGTTTGTTTGTACTATAATCTGTAACCCCAGATTTTAAGTGTTTCCAGGTAAAAGTCCAACATCTGGAAGAGAGATTATACACACACGTATATTTGGCAGAACTGCCAGTCTAGAAAATATGAAACTAGGGGCTGGCGTGATAGCTCAGCAGTCTAAAGTGTCTGCTTAGGCAAGCTTAGGCAGATGCAGGGGACTGTGGTTTGATTCCTGGCACCACATGCCATGCCAACCCTGCCCTTAGGGTGGGCTTAACCAGCCAAAAAAAAAATAAATCCTGAGATACAGGAGAAATTCTAAGATTTAAAACCATGCTCGCAGGAAATATATGTTCGGTGAAGAGACAGTGGGCAGGGAGTAGCTCAGCGATTCTCTGGTGTGTAGAGCAAGCCTCAGATGTATAGATTCCAGGACAATGGCATGTGCAGATCATGGACAAGAACTTAAGCTAGCCAAGACTTTGCAACAAAAGCAGGTTGGTGTGATTTTCAAGTGTTTCTATTGCCATAAGCTGTGGGCACCTGTTTCATGGTGAACGTATTGAGTAGTGATAGTGACACTAGTAATAACAATAATTGCAGTAATAGCTGCAGTCGACTTTTGTGTAGAGCATACTTTCTCCTTTTTGCCACTATCTTTTGCATTCCTTATGATAACCCTTGTGACAGGTATTACTGTTATCACCTGCACTTTACAGATGAAGAAATTGGAGTTCATAGGTGCTCTGTAATTCATTTTCTTAGGAATAGTACTAAATAATGAGTAAGCTAGTGACCAACAAGCAAGCTTTTTAGAATGGTGCTTTTTAAATCACTAGATTAGGTGTCAATGGTTGACTTAAACATATTTCAGGACTAGAGCACAGACTACAACTAGGATCATGGCTGTTTGCTTGGAAAGAACATTGAGAAGGACGAGGGGAGAATGGAAATGGTTCATGGGCATCACTATTCTGAATGAGTAGGTGGTGGGTGAGGTCCAAACCTATACCAGTGCAGTCTATGGTCATTTCTTTTGCATGAGGACAGACTAGCTTACAGTGACATTTTGGTTGTTCTTTACCACTGGTGGGATAGGGTGGGATTAATGACTAGAAAAATATCAGTGGAAAAATACATGATATGCTTTCATGAGCTGGTGTCTTCTACCTGTCCAATCTCCTTCCCTCCTTCCTGACTCCCATCTGTGCTTCCAAGTCAGTCACCAATCCACCAGCTTTCAAGTGTGCTGTTTGTTTTGTTTGCAGGTGATGCAAAATCCTCCCCTTCTTCATCACTGGGAAAGGGTTCCATGTTCAAGCTGAAGTTTACAGTCCTTTCGTTCAAGCAAGCATATTGGGATTCTGTGACTGTTGGTTTATTCCTTTGAGTGCTCACAAGATTATATACCCATCTGACGCAGGGTTTCTTTTATTTTGTATTTCTGTTCCTCCTGTGCCTTACACATGATACTCCCTAATTAGAAAAACATTTGACAGTTCAGTAACTGAGTAAATGAATGGATCAATAGCTGCTGGTGGGTAGTAAAGTGACACAGTGAGGAAGTGAGTGAAGAAAACTTGTAGATGATTATTGAAATGTTTGAAAGTGGAACTCGCTTCTAAGAGAGGAGGAGCAAAGTGATATTATTATGGGAAAAGCCAACAGCCTCTATGGCCAGGCACAAGCTATGAATTGTACATGTATTGCTTACATTATAAAATAGGCAAAACATCAAAATGTGCTAGTAATAACATGATTCAACGCTCTGGATAGTTTCTCAGAACTTTATTGTGTTAAAAGCAGGAACAGCTGATTAATATTTTACACTTTCAGCTCTCAAAGGGCAGAGGGACAAGGGAAGGTTTCCCGGGGCCTGGCACTAACCCAACTGACAGCGTACTATGGAAAAGACAGGAGCTCCGGGAAAGGGAGACTCAGCTGTTTGCCCAACAAATGACTGACTTTATTCTGACCATTAAAACTATGCACACATTAATAAAAGATAGAATGTAAATAAATGTAAAAAGAGAAAGGAAAAAATTTCAAGCTTTCCTGGATCTCAATTACTGCTAACATTCATGCTATTTCTTCAGATCTTTTTTTAAAAACTGAAGCTACATATTGTAAATGAAGTTTTCCACATCTAAGATGCATGGTTTGGAAACTTATTTTTAAAAATTTATAGTATTTTGAGAATCTTTTTCTTGTATTATTTCAGATTCTTTCATAAAGTTCTTTACTAGAGATGCAATTTCCACTTATGAGTGTGTCAAAAGTTAGAAATACTGATACATTTTTCTCCTCAGATACTTTATTTATTTCATTATTTTTAATTTTCAGTTGTGCATATTTGTAGTCCATAATGTTTATGTTCCTTTTGTGGAGTTGGCATGTGTATGGAACACACTTGCCCTCCCTCCGTCTCTTGACCCCCTTTTCATTTGAGAAACATTTATCTCCCTGCTTCATATTACCTATTTTTTGTTTGCCCTTTATTTATGATATTGGTTTAACATATAAGAGAAACCAAATGATATTTAGGGTGTGTTCCTGATTTATTTCACGTATATAGTCTCAAGGCGTACCTATTTTTGTACAAATGACTGGAGTTTATTTTTCTTTGTGGCAGAGTAGTATTCCATTGTGTTTGCACACTCACACGTTCTTTATCCATTCATCTGTTGATGGGCAAATAGCCTGCATCCAAGATTCAGCTCTTATGAATTGTGCTGCTATAAATATGGGTCTTTATGTATCACTATAATATGATGATTGAAAATTTTTGACAAAATACCTAAAAGGAAATACCTGGGTCAAATGGAATTTCTAGTTTCAGTTTCTTGAAGAATTCCTATGCTGATTTGCAATGTGGTTGTGTACCAGTTAACATTTCCACCAACAGTGAAGTAGGGTTCATGCCGCTCTGCAGTCTTGTCAACATTTATTATTTGCTTTCTTGATAATTTCCATTCTTTCTTGGTTCAGGTTGAGTATCAGTGTTGTTTTAATTTGCATTTCTGCAACGAGCAGTGATGTTGAACATTTTTTCATATATTTATTGGCTACTTGTACTTCTGTGCAATGTCTATTTCATTAGCCCATTTTAAAATTTTATTTTGGAGTGTCTAATTTTTTTGAGTTCTTCATATATTTTATTTTTTATGTTTATTTTTATTTATTTTTTGTATATTAGGGAAGGGTCTACATGTGTGTTCAGGATCTCACTACTAGATTGGACTTATAGTGATCCACCTGTTTACAGCCTCCTAAGAGCTGGGATTACAGGCATGGGGTCAGCACGGCATGCAGGCCCCGGGGTTAGAACCTCTGGCCCCTGTGCCTGCTTGCAGGTGCTTTAATCCTCTTAGCTATTTGGCTGGCCCTGAGTTCTTCACATATTTTAGATATTAGTGTTCTGAGGAATAGCTGGCAAAGTTTGTTTTTTTTTTTTTTTTCCATTCTGCAAGTTGTATTTCCACTTTTTCTTTTTTCTGTGCAGAAGCTTTTGAATTCGGTATGATCCCATTTGTTGATTCTTTGTACTATTTCCTGTATAACTGGGGTCCTGTTCAGAAAATCTTATGTATGCCTATGATGTCAAGTTTTAACTATTTATCTGCTTGCAGAGCAAATGTTTCTGTTTTAACGATGAGTTGATCCATTTGATTTTTTTTGTTGTTGTTGGTCAAACTCAAAGAGTGATGCAGTAATTCTCAGGTGTGTGTGGTAAGAGACATGAATCTAAATTCAATCTTCTGCATGTGGGTGGCTAGTTTTTCTAGTAACATTTATTAGCAAGATATTATTTCTTCCAGTGTATTTTTCTGGCCTCTTTGTTAAAAATCAAATATGTAGTTGGATGTGCTTGGGGATGTTTCTGCATCTGTTCCATTGACCCTCGTGTCTGTTTCAGTGCCAGTACCATACTTTCATTATGTTTTAAAATCATTATAGCTTTGTAAGATAATTTTAAGTCTGGTATTGTGATGCCTCAGCTTTGCTCTTGTTACCCAGACTTGCTCTGGCTATCATGGGCCTCTTCTGATTCCACGTAAATTGTAGGATTGTAGAAAATAATGTTTTATTGTTGGACGCTTTATATGCTTCCACTGTTGACTCCAATAAATGCTGCAGAGAACAGGTTTTTAATAGACTTATCATGAAGGAATCCTGTCCACTTAGAGTTTGTGAAAAACAATTAAAATAATTACTACTGACTTCTCAGGAGCATTAAAAATCATCTCATTCAAGATATACAGGGAAATGGCATTCATTTTAAATAATTCCAAATTTACAGAAAAGTTCCAAGAATAATAATTTTGTGGAATTATTTAAGTGTTATATTATTGACAGAAAGCTGTAACTGTTCCTGAAAAAATTTACATGAAATTCTGAAAAAGAATGACCCTTCCTCCTCATAGCCACCACCCGACATAAAAATCAAGAAATTGCAGTGGATCCAACACGATGATCGAATCTACACACCACCTTCAGTTGCCCGCAGTGTCTCAGGGATCCAGTCAAACATTACATGTAGGATTTTATCTTATGTCTCTTTAGTCTCTTAATTTAGAACAATTCCTCAGTCTTCCCTTACTTTCTGGTAGCTTGACATATTGCAGATATATTATTTCATAGAATAACTTCCACTTTGCATGTATCTGATTTTTCCTTATAGCTAGATTCCAATGATTCATTTTTGACAGAAAGATCATATGAATGAAGTTGTACTCAGCATGTTAATAGGCTACACTAGTTTAATGTCGCATTACTGATTATGTTAGCTTTGATTATTTGGTTAAGTAGTGTCTTCCAGGTTTCTCTAAATATCAAGTTTTAATGGATTTTTATGTAACCGATGAGTTGGTGTGCGTGTGTGTGTGTGTGTATGAGGAGATACGTTGTGGTTTCTTAAATACATTATTCCTGATCAAATTTTTAATTTATTCATTAATTTATCTATATTTGTTTGGAACTCATTGATGCATTTTTTATATAGTAGATTGTAACTTGTTATTGTAATTATTTTGATGCTAAGATTACCTCAGACTATGTCACTGGGTATCCTCCTAATTTTCTTCTACAGTCATCGTTATTTAAACACCTCCTTTTTTTCTGACATAAGACATTCCCAGCTTTATTTTATACTTTTCTTGTCACAGTTCTGTGTTTAGCCATCTCTCCAAGGAGCCCTGTTGCTTTTAATGGAGAATGAATTTTAGAATCTCGTATCTAAGCTTTAAATGTGCTTATTGCTATCTAGCTGTAGTTACTTCCCAACCATTTCAGCAGGTTTCCTGTTGCTGAAAAAAAATGTTCAACACCCAAAGTTAAGAGGGGAGGGTGGTCGTCACTTAGCTTGCAGTTTGTAGAGATTTCAGTCCATAGTCAGCTCGCTCCGTGGCAGGGTGGCCTGGCAGGCTGACATCACAGAGGAGAGGCAGATCATGGTATTTGAAGACATCGAATGCAACAATCAGGGGACCTTAACAGTGTGTCCTTCTGCCCCCTTTATCTTATTCAGGCTTCTCAGGGTGGTAGTTTGCAGACCCTTAATCTCAGTGCCCTTAAACCTCGCACTGCACATGAACCAATTCCAGAGTGAAACACTTTAGATCCAGCCATTTCTGAAAATTGGCCCCTCCCTGACTACCTGAGGTTTTGGGAGGACATCCAGACATAAACCATAATATGGGGTACACATGTATACAATACACTTATGTACTTACACAGTGGTACCTCAGTTCACAAACACTTTTGTTTGCAAACAAAATGGTTCTCAATTTTTTACAAACTCTGCATTGGGTAACAAACAACTGTGGCCCTCTTTTCTGCACACAGATGTGACCATCTTTTCAAACATCATACAATACATAATAAATTCATGAATGAAATTTATTTCTGAGATAGATGCGAAGTGCCTGAATTCCCTATTTTTCTAGTTTTGGTCAGAAGGGGCAGGGCTTGGCCAGTAGCTCTTGTGCCATTCTCTCCTACTTCACTGTGCTCTCTGCAGAGTGAATCGAGGACAACTTGTCCACTTCAGTGTCCTCTTTCAATATGTAGTGGTCACTCTCTTCCAGTCCACTCTAACATGAGTGGAGCTCAACTGTCAGTGTGGTGTCCCACTCCTATCACTTCAGATTCTGCTGCTTCCTCTTTAAAGAAGGCATAGCTAAGCTCAAGGAAGAAGGGATCTGGGACCATTGTTAACATTCCAATTCCCCACACCTTGCTTTCTAGAAGATTCCCTGGATTCAGCCCCTCTTCTTCACTGCATTATTGCCGTGACAGCTATGGTTGTCCTGGGGCCTTGCACCAGTTATTGGCCTACAGCTTCTATGTATGTGGCACTTCCTGTGCACTTCTTGGCTCAGTCTAGGAGGGCTTCCTCCAGTGTACTAACCTCCCTTTGATGTAGCAAAGGCCTTAAAAGAAAGACTCATTTTTGTGGTCCTGTGAACCTGCCTGTGACTTATTTCTCAGATAGTATGGACTCTAAAAGTCCTGTACATCTTCTCAGGAATCTTAGAAGAGAGCAACGTAGCAGAACACACAGTGAGAGAGTAAAGAAGTATGTGGTCAACAGAAATAATAACCTGGAATAGTCATGTAAGGTAAGGACCACACCAACAAATATACTACTGTCTATCTTGAGTAGTTTGGATGGAGCAGTCATTCAAAAAGAAAGCAATAAGTACTGGGGCTATTGGTATTAAAGAGCTTTAGAAAAAAATAAATAAATAAAAAAAAAAAAAAAGAGCTTTAGAGATCATCATTACATGGCAGCATCAATCAATGGTACCTGGGACAATTTGACACTGGATGGCGGTGCCCAGTAGGGGCAGTGACTAGCAGCCAGCTGTGTCAATTGTTAGCACCCAACATTATCTGGTAGTATCTGTGGACATCAGGCCTATTAGCAGAGCTGCATTTTGCTAATTCATGCTTCCCATCTGAATTGATTGAAAGAACCCTTATCTGATTAGGAAGATTTCTATATCTATCTCCATATAGCAACGACCGCAAGTTTGTATCAATATTTATAACTAGTCAAATAGTCCAGGTGTGTCTTCTTGTTTTCCTTTCCATGTTTCCCTGTTCTACTAATGAGGACTCTGGCTTCTATTATCCTTAAAATATCTTCTTATTTCATTAATCCTCTTATATGTATTAAATCTCTCTCTGCTGCTCTACGTTCTCCGAAGCAACACACTACTTATCCTGCTTGCTCATGGATGTCCTGGATAGTGTTTCTTCCAGTGTTATCCCTTTCTCATTCCTTACTTGCCAGACATCCTCCTTGTCTACTCAGCTCAATTTACCCATGCCATGTCCTCTATCTATCTATCTATCTATCTATCATCTATCTATCTATTTATCTAACTATCTATATCTTTATCTAGCTATCTATCTATCTGTCTCCTGTTAGTCCTACTAAGATTCTGCCTCTCATGTTTGTTTGTCACCAATTCCACACCTTACAAGTATGTGTGTTGCAGTTGCTGGTGTTCTGGAGACCAGTTGCAGTGATTGCTTCTGTCTGTTCTTTCCCTTTCCTCCCTCTGTCCTCACACTGTTTTTCTGGTTTTTTTTCCCCCAAACTACCATATTGCCTTTGGAGAGATTAAAGAAGGTAGTAGGAAGAACAGAAACTCGGCAAAATTTCTTAAAATCTGCTTTCTTCCCTTTCTCCACATGCCTGTCAGTAAAATAGAAAATAAAAGCAATAAAGCATCTCTCTTCTATTTGCAAACTAGCTCCAAATTTTTATATTTCTTCGTATAAGGATAGTTCTTTATTTGGGTTATTAACTTGTAATTTTTAAATTATTTAGCTTTCTTTGCCCTTGTTTTACTTCTGAATATATAAGAAAAGAGCAGGAGACAACTGCTAAGAACAAAAATGGCTCAGAACTGTCATGTAAAAGGACAACAATGAAAACATCAAACTGGAATTATTATCAATTAGAATGTCTATCAAATGCTTAATATACTTCATTCCTTGTTTAGTACTTACATGGTGCACCCCCTTAACTCTTACAGCAATTCTGTGAGACAGTGTTAATATTGTCTCTGTTTTCGTTATCTTTCTTGTTGCTGAGATGAAATACCCAACACCCAATGTGAAAGGACGAAAGGCTTATTGCAGCTCACAGTTTGCAGAGGTTTCTATTCATAGTTCACTGGCTCCAAGGTAATGTGGCAGGGCAGGGCGAAACTGTTCATGGAAGGAAGAAGGGAGAAGGCAGCAAGTGGTGACAGTGGAGCAGGAAGTGACGAGCAAGTGTAGCAGCCCTTTTTCTGAGCTTATGCTGTATCCAACCTACCCACCCTCGGAGTGGGCAGCGCTCACACCCAGAGTGGTCACCCTTAATGTTAACACCAAACCATGAATCAGTCTTAGTATCACACACTGTTGACCTGAGCACCTCAGACAAGCCCTGGATAATATCTGTATGAGGTTTTGGGAGGACACCTAGACCCAAGCCTTAACAGTCCCCATTTGTAGATGGGAAGCAAAAATTTACAAAGAATTTGAATTGTTCCCATGGTCATACCACTGGTGTGAACTTCACTGGGGTTTTGCTGGCCCTAAATTCTAGTTGTGTTGCCAGTGACTCATGACTTAATGCAACATGAGTAAGAACAGTGAAAGACTTCAGGCTGCTTGTGAAGTTCTAAGGTAACCATTCACATTTTGAATCAATTCAGGGCATCAAGGCAGCCACATTCTAGGCAAAGACATTAAAAAAAATTCCCAGAACTCTTCAGAAAGTGGCAAGAATGGTCAAAAAGTGCATTCAAATTGGGGGGGGGGATCTTTTGAGGGGGCTTAATGTCAGTGTGTCTTTTAATGTAATAAATTAAAAAAAATTACTGTGCTTTTCTCCTATAGTATGTATGTTTACTTTTGGATATCATATCTGGAAGCATTTTGGATTTTTATGTAAAAAGACCTATGCAAAGATTTTTTAAAAAGAAGAGACAGAGGTCAACAGTGTTCTCTTACCAGTTTACAGGAAAATATTTAACTTTAATATGGTACTGACCCTCCAACTATAAATTTCTAAAGTGAGGAAAGACAATCCATAGTTATATTCCTGGATACGTTTATTAGATTAGCTTCTCTTTTACTGAATTTGCAGTAGGTCAAGTGTTTAAGCCGGTCTTGCACATTTCCCTGTCCATATTCTGCACCGTTTAGATAAGTGGTCATACACTTACCGATATTTGTAGTTGCAAAGACCTCTGTCTTCCTGTAAGTGGCAATTACATTTCTTTAATCAATTTCAATCATATTCTGGATTCATTGCTAATCTACTGACTGTAGGCTCTGTTCAGTGCAGGTCAGAAAAGTAATCACAATAAAAATGTAAAAGACAAAATTATGGACCATTCAGCTCAACCAAATCAAAGCAAATAGCTAATTTCCATTCGAAAGCCCACATGATACTGTTTATGTGGTCTGTCAAATGCATTTAAAAGCTGTAAGCTATACAAGAACAGTAATGCATAATGTATGGGCAGTAATCACTTTAGGGCAAGAATCGTGTCTTGTTCCTCTCTGTTTCTCTAGTGAATCTCTCAAAGTGTGGCATCAAATAAATGCACAATAAGCAGTGTAAATGTAGACACACACATCTGGGCTTTGGAGTAATGAATACTCTTGCCTTGTGACTATCAAATATTGTGCTTCGGTTTATGATGAAAAATGAAGGTACTAAGATTTTCCTTGGATTTAGTCATATTATCAAATGATAACTGTCAAAGAGACCTGGCTAAACAGATACAAATGCATATATGGTGAATATATGTACATATATCTGGTATATCATATAAATTTGTAGAGAGGTTTTAATATTTATTTAAAGAAAGATCAGTTTTCACTTGTTTTATGCTTTTAAAAATCCAGATGCTTCTGTTACATAGCAGCATAGCAACAGAGATTATTTAATGATTAATATAGAGATGAATACATCTGTTCAAGGAATATAAGATATCTTCCAGCTTGTGAGTTCCTAATCTCAATGTTTGGATGTAGAGATATATACGACACATCTTTAGATAAAGTGGAAAATAGACGTATCAATAGCAATGGTACAGCTGGAGCTGTGTGATAGTTGAGAATGTATGGTGTGCTTTGGGGCCACGGCGAGGGATAGAAGGAATGAAACTGGAAAGACAGTGATGAGAGGAGCCTCCAGAGAGAAAGTGATGATACTCCAGATCCTTTGAAGGAGTGTGTTGCTTGCAGTCCACGTGGAGGAAGGTGTGGCTCTATGGAGAAATTAATTGCTTTAAAGAAAGAAAGGGAAAGCAAGTTCAAGTCTAGCCTGGATTGTACAATGACATCCTGTTTCAAAAAACAAAACAAAAGAGAATTTTGAAAGGTTGCAATACGTTCAGGTAGAGTGGGAAACATAATACCCAAGACAGAGAATCCTCTGGATATTATAATTTCCCTTGCCTCTGAATTGATTGGGTAAGAGGTGTAAACCACTCCGCATGTGTAGTAGCTCCTTGTAAACAGTGTGAAATATAGGTGCTCGTGTGCACTTCCTTATTGAGACTGTTGTCCTAAAACTCTCCTGAACCTTCATCCGCAAAGGTTAGTAGCACAGTCTTTGAGGGCAGGCAGACTTGGATTTAAAATCTAGCTTGCCACATGCTAAGTGCATAACCTTGAGTACATTACTTAACTCTTAAGCAGTTAGTTTATTTAGCTATGATTTGGAAAAGTTGCAGGTTCCCTGTGTTTTGTCAGTTGAAAAATCATGTCCTTCCAAAACCAAATGTTGAAACCTACTCCATGTGTGATGGTACTTGAAGGTGGGGTCTTTAGGAGGAAATTAGGTCTCGAAAGAGGGGCCCTCATGAATGGAATAGTACCTTTATTAGGAGCCAAAGAGACCAGACTTCTCTTCTTCCCCATGCTGGATGGCACATTTGTGAACCGAAAATCAGGCCTCACTAGTCAAGAGATGTATCTATGGTGCCTTTATCTTGAACTTCCCAGTGTCCAGAACTTTGAAGTCACTCAATTTATAATATTTACTATAGCAGGATGAATAGACTGAGATTCTGTCATGTCACTGGCTCAAAAGGACACAACTCTATAATATGATCACAGCCCTTCCTTGTGCCAGCAGGAGTTGTGCTGTACAGATCACTTATAGATACGGTAGCCTGGACTTGGAAACATTCCTCTCACTCTGAAACTCAGCTCTATCAATGAAGCTGATGAGCTCCTTCATATAGAAGTTACACAAATTTTAGAGCAGAATACTTATACACATTCCATGAAAGCAATTTTTCTTTCTTAACAACCTTCAAGATAGGCTAGGTTAAGCAAAGTGAAACAACTTTCTCAAAGACAGGATTTTGCCAAGACTTTATTATGTTAATATTTTCAGTGTTACCTGATGATGTCATGGTGTTACCTGATGATGTCGTGGTGTTAGCTGATGAGGTCATGGTGTTACTTGATGAGGTTATGGTGTTACCTGATGAGGTCATGGTGTTACCTGGTGAGGTCATGGTGTATTCTATTTTCTAAATTTATTAGACCGCAGAAAAACCTTTTATGGGCATCTCTGTTACTATCTTCACAAACAGCAGTGCTTCATAGCACACAGCTTGCAAATCCATTTAGTGCATGTCTATGACTTCATTCTGGGTCAGGACATGAAACAAATTGTATTTCATCCTTGGATCTTATGATGGAACTTTTTCCCTACTGCAGTGACATGGAGCAGGCATTATGGAAATCATGTTTGTTCTGCATTATTAATCTCTGTAATGGCTGTGAAAAGTAACTCCCATTCTTTTTTGGTCTATTATGACTCTCTTAACCCATTCAGAAATTTGTTTCCCTGATCAAATAGATGCAAAAGAGGCAGAGAAGTTAGTCATTTTGGAGTCTATTCAATATTTTTGTTACAAGTTGTGAGTCTGTGATCATGAGTTGTAGAAGAACCATTCTTACAAATTATACTATATTTTATCAAGTTAGGTAAAAAGTTATACTTTCTTTTATCAAGTTTGTTCTCTTATGTCAAGTTTTGCCTTCCTGAGCATTCTAGGCTTCTCTGCTACTACAGTGTCAGACATGGGTTCATTACTAAATCAAAAAACAAAAGGATTTTTAAAAATTTTGGTGGAGGAGATAGCTTGGTGGTCTAAGAGCCTGCCTGGCAGGTACAAGGACCCAGGTTTGATCCCTGGTACAGCATGCCAAGCTAGCCCTAGAACAGTGGGCACACCATGCAGGCTCTGAAACTGGGTATGGTGGCACATGCTTGTAATCCCAGCACTGAGGAGACTGAGCCAGGAGCATCACTATGGATCTGAACTACATGGCAAGACCTTGTACCAAATAAATAAATAAATAAATGAAAATCTTTAGTATTCATAATTTCTTCATTTCTCTATATCAACATGGTGATGTCCTAATTCAGAAGGGATTATGCATTAAGTTTTAATGGTGAATAATGAAATTTAATCTTTTTCCATTGATGCTTTATGATCTATTCATTATTTTCTTGGACAGAAGATCTGAGAAGTTTGCAAGCAAAATACAAATTTCCAATATGACTTTTAAGCAGAAAGAAGGCAACAACAATAAACTATACAGAGACTGGGCATGGTGGGGCACACCTGTAATCCTAGCTCTTGGGAGGCTGTAAATGGGTGGATCTCTATGAGTCCAATCTAGTAGTGAGACCCGGAACACCCTGTAGACCCTTCTCTAAAAAATGAAGAAAAAAATGAAACAAAACAAAACAATAAATTATACAGGTGTAGAGAAATAAGTGAGCCTCAAAGTTGATTAATGATTCCGCAACTGACTCAGATCTTTCCAGCAGCCAATGGAAAGCAAAAGGAGGGACATGGGACAAAGAATTATAGAGTAACAGCATCAAAACATTTATCAGGGCCAGGGAGATAGCTCAGTAGAATAAGTACTTGCCTGGGAAGTGCAAGGTCCTGAGTTCAATC
>NDGM011183955.1:0-10995 GCA_002564305.1 Octomys mimax | reverse complement strand
GATTTTTTATTCTTGATGTTGTTTTTTCTAATTATTTATTTAAAATTACTATTATCCCTTTAATCTCTACATTAGCTATAGCCTACAAATTTTGTTCTATTGTGTTTTTACTAATGTTGTTTGCATAGATTAAAATTTTTTATTGGTATGTGTTCCATTGCCTGTGTTATTTATAGGAGTATTGTTGAATTTACAAATATTTGAGTCTAGTTAATCTTTTAAGCAAGTAAGTATACTGTTATGACCTTAGCAGTATAGTTAATCTCAATTTCTACTGCAATTCCATGGCAATCAGTGAATACTGATTTTCTCACTTAATAATGTTAAGATGTCAATTTATTGTTTCCAGTAGGACATTATCTATTATGTTATAACACTTTTGAATGTAATTTAATGGTTTTTACTATTTATTTGTTTATTATGTATTTGGTAAAGGGTTTTACTACACAGTCAGACTGGTAGTGATCCTCCTGTTTTCAGCTCCCCAGTGCTGGGATAACAGGAGTGTGCTACCACTTCCAGTCTTGGTGGCCAGCTCAGTGTGCCTGGGGGTGGGGCTGGCACTGCATGTGGTGACAAGAATCCAATGCTAGTTTCTGCACTTGCTTAAGGAAGGCACTTAGTCTGCTGAGCTGTCTCGCTGCCCCCAACCCTTTTTTTTTTTGAGACAGGGTCTTACAATGTAGTTCAGCCTAGCCTTGAACTCATGGCAATCTCCTTTCCTCAGGCTTCTGAGGGCTGAATTCCAGGTGTGTGCCACCATGCCTGGCTCTAGACCTAGGCTTATGAAAGCTAAGTGGTCTTGCATCATGTTGCAGATCCCACATAGTTTCCTAAAATATATTGATTCTTGGATGATTTTTAAACATGTGCTTCTTCTCAGTCTTCAGTGTGATGTTTCTTTGCTTTGAAGTATCTTTTTTTGGTTAATATTTCATTTTTTCTCTTTTAAAATAAATTGTATTGTGGTATTATTATATGCAATAAAATAGCCCATGTTAAAGATACAGTTTGAAAACTTTTTATAAAAATATACATTAATGTAACTAATGCTAAAGCCAAAATACAGAATATTTTCATCATTCCACAAAGCTTTCTTGTTTCTAACAGTTCACCACATTCCCTATGACAAATTGCTGTTCTTCTTTTTGTCATTATGGTTTATTCTGTTCTAATATTTTATGTGAGTGTACTCATTACTAAAATATTTCATTTTTGTTTTTTGTCTGTTTTATTTAGTATAATGTTTCCTAAACTTATTGTTTGCATATTATTATTTCACTCCTAACTGTTTAGTATCTCATAGTATGGATTCCATTGAACCAATATCTCATAAGTAATTACTCACTTTATGATGAACTTTTTGGCTATTGTGATTAAAGATATAAAAGTTTTTTATGGATTCACATTTATTGTTCTTGACTGACACTTAGCATTGAAAATCTTGGTAATTATATGTTTAATATTAGAATTTTCCAGTTTTTCAAATGTAATTGTGACATTTTACATCTCCCTCAGCATTGTATGAGAGTTCCAGTGGCTCTATATTGTTGTTAACACTTGAGATAGTTAGTTTTTTAATATTAGACCTTCTGATGTCTATGTAGCAGTGTCACATTGTTGTTTAACTTGCATTTCTTTGATGAATAATGGAAACAAACATCTTTTGGGGGTGCATGTTAGCTATTTCCATATGCTTGTATGTTTAAAGTTCCCAGTAAAGCCTTTTGGACTGTACCTCATGTACTCATGGTATCTTTTATGTTTTGAATAAATTACCTTTGCCACTATATTATGAATATGGTCTTTCCTTTTCAGGTAGCAGAAGCTTTTACTGTTGATAAAAGTTATCAATATTGTATTTGTTATTTTGTCTATACTAAGGCTGTAAAAAATCTCTTATGCTTCTAGAAGTTATATAATTTCAGACTTTACACTTAAAGAATATAATTCTTTTGAAATTAACTTTTATGTGTACTATCAAGAAAGACTGGAATCCCCCTAAAGATATGTAGTTATTCTAGTTTAATTTGTTGAGAACTTTGTCTTTTTCACTTTGAATTTCTGATTGTTTAAGTAATTGACCATCTTTTCTCTGGTTGTATTTCTAGGCTCTGTATTTTATTCAATTATTGTTGTTAGTGTTAGTTATTTTACAAATTTTGAGTATGATAGCCTGATAGTATATTTTTAAATCATGTAGTGTAAATCCTTCAGATTTGTTTGTCTTCAAAATTGTTTTGGCTATTGTAATATCTTTGCGTGTTCATATAAATTTTACTGCAAGTTTGTCATTTTTACAAAATAATCTACTTGCATTTTGATGTGATTTCATTAAACAAATTTTAACTTAGAAATTATATTTTAATAATTTATAACCTTTTTATCACAAACGTGGCATATCTATCCTCTCATGTAGGTCTTAATTTCTCTTAACTATGTTTGCTTTCCATGTACAGATCTTACACATATTTTATTAAAGTTATTCCTAAATATTAAATGGTTTGGGTTGCTCTTATAAGAAATATTGAAACATTTAGTACTTTCCTTGTTTATTGCTATAATATAGAAATAGAATTTATTTTTAGTATGGATTGTATATGCTGCAACCCTAATACATTTATTAGTTTTTATATCTTAGGACTTTTTGTGTAAATGATTGTGATTTCTATAAAATAAGGACACTTTTAAACTTTTATTTTGCCTTTTTCTTTTGTAACCCTATCTGCCTCTTTCCTTCCCTCCCTTCATTCCTCCATCTCACTTTCTTTTCTCTATTTCCTTTTCTCATTACACTGCATCCTATCTCCAGTTTTAATAGGAATTCTGAACATGGACTTGCTGTTTTTCTCACAATTTGTGGGGTATTCAGGCTTTCACCATTAAATATGGCCTTAACTATATAAATTTTTCATAGATACTTTTAAAAAAATCAGATTGAGGAGGTTTCTTCTAGTCTTAGCTTGCTGAGAGTTTTAATAATAAATAAATGTCAATTTGGCAAATATGTTTTCTCTTTTTATTGACATGATTATATGATTTTTTTCTCTTCATTGTTAATAGAGTAAATTACATTGATTTGCTTTACACTCTTAAACCAACCTTGCATTCCTAGGGCAAACTCTGTGTTGTCATATGGTATTAAACTGCCCTATTTAATTGCTAAATTTGTTAAATGTTCGTGCTTATGACTTTATGAAATATATTTATATAACTGCAATGGTTTATATAATCTTGTTTATAAGTAATTATGATCTCATAAAATAAATTGAAAAGTGCCTCATCTTCTGTTTCTTTACTTTATGTAAAGTTTATTCCTTAAATGATTAGTAGAGTTCATTATTGAAGTCATTTGGAATTATGATTTTCTTTGTGGGAAGGTTTTAGTTATGAAATTAATTTATTTAGCAGTTATGGGGCCCTTAGTTTTTGTATTTTTATTGAGCCATATATTTAATGCATGTCTTTTGAAGAACACAAGAATTTCATACAATTTATCAATTTTGTTGTCATATCTTTAGGCTCTTATCTTTTATTAATATTCTTCATGAGCCTGGCTATAGGGATTATCAATTTTATTTAATTTTTCAGAGAAAATCTGCTTTTTGTTTTATTGAGTTTCCTTATGGGTTTTCTATTTTTAGGTTTAACAATTTATATCTATTTTTTTTTGCTTCCATTGACATTGCACTTCACTTATTCTTTATTTTGTATTGTTAGTACAAAACATAAATAATTTTGGTGATATTTTAGATTTTCTAATATAAGAATTTAAAGATGTACACTTCCATGAAACCATTGTTTCAGTGGTATCCCACAAATTTGCTATGTATATTGTTTTCATTATATTATAGCATATAATATTTTCTAACATTCTTTGTGATTTATTTCTTTAGATTTATGAATTTACTAGAAGTATTTTTTAAATGTACAAACATTTGGTGACATTGCTTTCTAGTTTAATTCCATTATAGCCAGAGAATATATTGTGTGATATAGTGTCATCTAAACTTTTCAGGCTTATGAACCATAATATTATTTATTTTAGTATGTGTTATATGAATATTTGAAAACAATGTGTTTTACACAGTGGCTGTGTGGTGAGTTTTTAAATCAATTAAGCTGATTCAGAGTGTTGTTGATGTGTTAATGATATTTTGTGGTATTAATTACTTGTTTCATCAGTTACTGAAAGAGAATGTTGAAATTTCCATCAATGTTAAACTCTTGTCTTAAGTTCTTTTAGTTTAATTGATGCACACATACCTATGATTGTTGTGCCTTCTTGATCAACTGGTCTTTTATCTCTGAGAATTTTTTTTCCTGCTAATGTCTTTGTCCTAGAGCTTACTTGTCTTATATTTATGAAAATTTTAGCTTTCTTTTTTTCTTTTCTTTTAATGTAAAAAAGTAAATACCAATAAAGAGAATATTAAAAAAAAACTCTCTCTGAAAATATAAAACAAAATGTCATAATAAAATAGAAGATAACAGTGGTTAGTATACTGTGTATCATGATCTTAAAAGAAGGGCCAAAATGTTACTCAGAGTACATGTGATAGACAAAAACAGAATCTAATAAAGAAAAAACAAATGAAAGGAAGAAAAAACTTTCTTTTCAGTGAACAAAAAGAAATTAGTAGCATGACATACCTTTTTTGTTTAGTTATCATTTACCTGTTTCATTATATTTCAAGTGCTTCTTACAGGTAGCATATAACTAAGTCATGCTTTTCAATAAACTTAATTCTTATTTAACAATATCTGTCTTTTAGACTATTTACATGTAATATAGTTTAGATCACTTGGATTTAATGTAATGATTGATTTGGTTGAGTTTCAGTCTTTTACTTAGTACTTGTTTTATATTTGTCACATCTTGTCTACTTTTTATATTTTGATTTCTTTTAGGTTAATTGTTAATATCCAATTTTACTTGTGCATTGGATGGTTAGCTTTCCCTTTTGAAAAAATTACTCTAAGCTTTGTAAAATGTACCTTTAACTTCATAGTCTACCTTCATATAATATTGTACCAATTTATATACTAAGGTAACAATTATGTATTTTTATTTACTGCTGTCCTCCTTTATATATATTTTATTTATTTTTGGAGCAGGGCCTTACTATGTAGTTGAGGGTTTACTTGAACTCACTATGTAGCACAAGCTGGCCCTGAACTTGTGGCAGTCCTGCCTCAGTCTCCTGAATGTTGAGATTATAGGCATGTTCTACTAGGCCTGACTATTCTTTTTATCCTTATTATCAGAGATTACACATACAAATGATTAGCTTCATAATACATTACTATTATTTTTGTTTTAAATACTCAGTCATCTTTTAATAACATACTAATATAAAAAACATCTTTTGTAGTTATTTACTATATTTGACATTTCTAGCACTGTTTATTCCTTTGTGTTGGCCCAAGCTTCTATCTGGTATCATTTACTTTCAGCTTGATGCACTTCCTTTACAATTTCTTGTAGTGGAGCCAAGCTGGCAATTAATTCTGTTATCTAGTGTTTATCTTCAGATAACTTTTGTTTAATATTCATTTATGAAGGATACTTTCACTGGGTGTAGAATTCTAGGTTGACAGTTTTTTTCTTTCAGCCTGTTAAAGATGTCGTTCCATTGTCTTCTGGCTTGCATTGTTTCTGACAAGAAATCAACGATCATTCTTATCTTTGTTCCTCTGTAAGTAATGTGTCTTTTTTGTTTTGTTTTGTTTGTTTCTTGGCTGCTTTTAGATTTTTCCCTTACAGTTGATTTTCATCAGTTTGATTCTAATGAGTTTCAGTGTGATTTTCTTTGCTTTTATCTTCCTTATGAGTCATTGGGCTTTTTGGATCTGTGGGTTCATAGTTTCAATCAATGTGGAATAAACTTGGCCAGTGTTTCTTCAAATATACTCTCCTCATGATTCTTTTGTGTTTTTAATTATATATATATATATATATATATATATATATATATATGCTTCCTCCAAATTTCCCACAACTCATTGAAGCTCTGTTTTTCTTCTAATAATTCACTTTGAGTTGTTCCTGTTATATCTCCTAATTGCTTGACCATTTCTTCTGAATTATCTAATGGCCATTTATACTGTTCAGTGAATTTCTCATTTCATATATTACATTTTTTATTTTTAGAAATTTCATTTTTTAATTATTTCATCTTTGTCCTCATCATGTTCATAATGATGTTTTCCTTTGAACCTGTTTATAATAGGTATTTTATAGTTATTATTTGCTGACTGCTTCATCTCTGTAATTTCTGGGTATGTTTTGTTTGGTCAGTGTTTTTTCCTGTTTCTGAGTAGCATTTTCATACCTTTTCAAATAACATGTGATTTTTGACTGGATGCTGGATTTCATGAGTATTACACTGTTGATTACTGGGATTTTTTTCCTATTAAAATACACTGGAGTTTGTTTCATTTGTTGGTTTTCCATTAAAATGCATTGGAATTTCTAATTGAGCAGCCTGACCTTTCCAAGACTTGTTCTTAATCTTTGTCAAGATAAGCCTAGGGTGGCCTTCCTCTGGTTAATTTACTTCTATTTCTAAAGTATAACACTGAAGTCTCTGTTGTATATCTCAGGTGTTTAATGAGTTTCTGACACTCTGACTGGTTGGAACTTGAATATCTCCTAGCCATGTATAGACACTAGGGTTGTTTAGCTTATAGGCTCCTCACAGTTTTTCTTTATCCTCATGTAGTTTTACCTTACAAATATTTAACATATTATAAAGCCAAAGACTCAAAATAAATCCTACTTCTACTTTCTTGGTACTCTGCCTGGCAAATTCCAGCTATCTTGCATCTTTTATCTCAACTTTTCTCAACTCAACAAAACTACCCTACTCTGCTTATCTTTCTCTTTCTTGGATAAAGTCTAAAGTTACTTTTATAAAGTAAACCAGGGTGATTGTGGGTCTGACTACATTATTTCTCTCCCATAAAAAAACACTAACTTATGCTATCTGTAGCTCAATTTCTCAAAATGTTTGTTTCATATATTTTTTCAATTTTCTATTCATTTATGATAGGAAGGCAAGTCGGATGCCAATAATGCCGTCATAATTAGAAGAGGAATTAGTGTCTGCCAATGTTTTTATGCTGTTTTTTGCTATTAGGTTTGGATACAGTTCTATTATAACTACACTTAACCACACAATAAGCTATGTAGATTGTCTTTATATCAGAGCCAATTTTTCTACTTTTCCAAATTGCAAATTTTATTCTGTCCTCAAAGATTTTTATTTAGTATATCTAACATCACTGTAGACATCATATTTCAAAAATCCTGACAAGTGATTTTTGACACACAACAGAAGCCAAGAGCCGGGGAGATAGCTTAATAGAGTAAGCACCTGCTTGGCAAGCTCAGGGTCCTGAGTTCAATCCCCAGTGCCACAAAAAAAAAAAAAGGAGTCCAGTACTTTATTATTTGGACAAGACATCATGTCTGCATCTTATACTATGAATAACTACTACAAAAACAATATGCAATGTATTAATTATTGTAACTGTCCTACTAACTTGTTTTATAACTATCTCCTTGTTATTTCTTTCTCAATAAAATTATTTTTTAAAAAAGAAGCTAAGAATCGCTGTGCTAGAAAGCTTTATTCTAGTGTGATTTTGATAAGCGGTTCATTTTACAACCTATTCTTAACTCAGTGACTCATGGTAGTAATGGAACAAAAAATGAGAAGGATTAGACCTTCTATGTATTCCCACTAGACACAAAAAAAGCATTAATTTCTGGCAGAGAAGTCTTTTGAGCCCTGATCTAGTAGTATGGCACTGATCTGTTTATACAACTGCTGCAACAGTTGTTACATGTTTTGTGTATTACTTATGTCTGTAAGTATCAAGAATATTACTACTATTTAATTAACAAGTCTGCAAAAATTTTCATGATACAATGATTTAGAAATGGTTAGCCAATTTCATCCTTTGTATCAACTCTAGTTTGATTCATGGTGATTGCTTGAAGCTTTCCTTAGATCATTTTTGAATTCAGCAGGAAAGAATGCTGGAATGGATTAGTTTTATCTATCATGAGTTTAAGATTGGAGGAATGTGGCCCATATTCATTATGTTTGCAATCCACATACATATTAAAGGGAGTTTTTTCCTTAAAATTTATTTTCTTGCACAAGAAGAACTTTCCACTCTTCATAGTCATCTTGACTCTAAAATATCTGGGAATCAGACTTGTGAGCTATACAATATATATCCTTAAAATATTTCTTCATTAATCCATTCATTTACTTTTTCTTTTTTCTTCCAAAAATATAAACAATATTATTAGACTAGTGATCTCTGATCTGTACTTTTCTTCTTTTTATATAAATTAATTTGTTGTCCTAGAAAGTTAGAATATAGTAGTTTAGAAAGATGCACTAAAGTGTGAAGTATTACCTTCTTTAAAATGATCACCTTCTTTAAAATGGTGAAGTTTGTTAGTTAAGTACATTGTACAACATAAGAGTTTTAAAGATGTTAATTCCAAGTTGTGATTTTCATTCTGATTTATTCCAGGTCACTTGGTTCTTTTCCTTATTATACTGTTTGTATACTGAGTTAAAGTGTTGTATAACAGTTATCAGCAAACTAGCTGAGGTTTAGTATGTGGGTTGCATGTGTGTTGAAGATAAATTTCATTTGGGCAGGAAATTCATTTTTCTAATTTTCACATTGGACAGGGGTGGAGTGGGGATAGGATATTGGAGTATGCCTTTCCACTTACCTAGTTATTATAAATTTGAAATGCTTCCTGATACCAAAACTATAAGATCCTTAGCATATTATACTATAGTGAAAAGAGCAAAATACTATCAAGCTTCACTATCTTTTAAAATTTAACTTTGTCTTGTATTCAATGAGATTAGTACTCTACTGTGTCTATTCCACAGAATTGTTGGGGCACCAAGGAAATATATAGTTATAAATACCTTTGATAACTTATTAATGTCACAGCATTGTGAGGTAATATGGTACTACCTATGCCATCTTATACTGGCTTTCTTTCCCTGGAAAAATGCTGAAGTTATATATTTGCCTGCTTTTAACATTTTTATATATTATGATATATTTCTGTTAGGGAATCAATAATGATGATTCTATTTAGGTAAAAAGAAAATAGTGAAATGTCTTCTGTGTTTTCACCAGTACATCAATAATTTCAATGAGAGGTATTCATTAATTCTATTTTGCTTTACAGCTTGGAATCCCATCCACTGCCAACACATTGAATGTCATAATGCAATTAACAAACCAGCTGTGAAGGTACTGTTTTATTAGACCTAGTGGAATGTTGCTTTATTAGTGGCCAAAATATTACTAGAAAATTGCTGATTAAAATTAGTAGATTGTATGCTTCTCTATATAGAAGAGATTTTTGATCTATAGTGATCTCAAACACATCTATGTTCAGTCTGACAGTACTTATAGAGCAATAAATAGTGGTGCCTAGAGTTTTTGGCCTATGATAGCCAAGTGATCTGTGGTAGTGAGCTAACTGTCAAAAGAATCTTGGTGGAACACTTACACAGTCCTTAATTTGCTCCTTTCTGAGCTAATAAACCCAGGGAAATGTATTTTGTATATTTTTATCTGTATTCTTCAAATTTCTACTGCCAAGTATGTGACAATATACACTCAAGAAATGTAGTATAGGAGCATAAAATCAACAAATCTTAGTTCATATCAGAGATGTGACTTAGTTGAAGGAAGTGAGATGTGTTTGGACAGCATACACCAGAAGCTTACATCGGAGCTAAGGAGACAGTGCCTTTGAGAGGTCAAGTCACTCTCCTGAGGTCACATAGGCAGTGTCGGCCTAAAAACCAGAATGCAGTAATTTGCCTCTTGGCCTCATTCTTTTTTTCTACATCATATTTTTTCAATCCCATTAAAACCCTGAATCTCAGAAGTTGAATATTAAGAGAAAGACACCTTTTTTCAAAAGTGACTATAGTGGATTTATTGGTTTGACTGAATGTGCTAGTGTCTGGATTTGAAAGAGTTAAATTTCATAATATGAAGACTGAGTATTTATTAGAGTTTGTTTTCCTTCCTTCTTTCTTTCCTTTTTCCTTTTTTTTTTTTTTCTTCTTTTGTACCGGGGATCAAACTCAGGACCTTGTGCTTGCCAGCAGACACTTATGCCACTGTGCTATCTCCCCATCCCCAGAGTTCAGTTTCTTTTAAAAACTTGGTGCCATGAGGGTTTCTAAAAGCTACATGGACTGGCCAGATGGCCAAATAAAAGAGAATTAATATCATCATGGTACAGAAACAAAGAACAGGTAAAATGAGACCAAAAGGACAGGCAAATATAAAAGAAGAAAGAAAAAAAGTGATTCATAAATCAAAGTGACAATATGGTGCCAATAATAACATTGCTGTCTTGATATGGCACACTAACAATAATGGACATTCTTGTATCTCTGCCTTCAATAAATGCAAATCGAATGAATGTTAAAAGGTAGAGTAAGATACCACCAATGAAAAGCATGAGCCTGTCCCATTCTATTATGTGCACCCCCCTCTTGATTTTCAGACATTGGGGATTCAGAGACTTTGCTTTAGTGTGAGGATATTTTGAGCTCAGTATACGTAGGACTGGATATTACCCATGGAGTTTCAGGTTGACTCCTAGTGACAATACTCTCATCTCATCTCACCTCACCTCACCTCACCTCACCTCACCTCACCTCATCTCATCTCATCTCATCTCATCTCAGTAACAGCTCTCTTTCTTTTTATTTTATTTTAAAAAGTAAAAACAAAGACAGAAACAGTAACATATAACAATACATATGGTATAATATTTTCAAAACAAAAATGGCAAATTACCAATGGTTGTTATGTTATATATTTTTATTTTCAAATCTGTTGCTCAGGGGTGAGGGGCTGCCCCTTAGCTCAGTTCTTAAGTGGCTGCTTCAACAAAGCAGTCAGGCTCAGGTTGCTGTG
>NDGM011183954.1:0-15000 GCA_002564305.1 Octomys mimax | reverse complement strand
GATGGCTCAGTAGGATAAGCGCTTGACTGGCAAACGCAAGGATCTGAGTTCAATCCCTGGTTTAAAAAAAAACAAAAAAAAAACAATCGAGCCCAGGTCCTTGGGCTTGCCAGACAGGTGTTTAGACCACTGAGCTCTCTCACCAGCAAGACCCTGTTAATATTATGTATTACACTTATTGATTTACATATATTGAATCATACCTTATACCTGGTATGAATCCAACTTGGTTGTGGTGTGTAATCTTCTTGATGATTTGCAATAATTGTTTGCCAGTATTTTATTGAGAAGTTTTGCATTTGTATTCATTAGGGAGATTGGCCAGTATTTCTCTTCCTTAGTTGGGTCCTTCTCTGGTTTTGGTATCATGGTGATGCTTGCTTCCAGGAACGAATTTGGGAGTATTACTTCCTTTTCAATTGCATTAAAGAGTTGAAAAAGTAGTGGTATTGGGTGTTTTCTATATTTCTCAGTGAATTCAGGAGTGAATATCAGGGCCTGGAGTTTTATGTTGTTGTTGCTGTTGTTGGTAGGTTTATACTTATATCTTTGATTTAATTAATTAATATAGATTTGTTTAAGATTTTTATATCATTTTGATTTAGCTTTGGTAATTCATATGTATCTAGAGGGCCAGCCAGATAGCTCATTGGGCTAAAATGCTTGCTTAGACATATGCAGGGGCTGGAGGTTCAATGCCCAGCTTGCTGTGCCTGCCGTGCCCCTTGGTATGTGCCGAGAGGGGGATTGAGATTGGGTGTGGTGGCGCACACCTGTAATCCTTGTGCTTGGAAGGCTGAAAACAAGGGGACCACTACAAGTCCAACCTGTGTAGTGAGATTCTGTAGATCCTGTACTAAATATACACATACAAAAAAAGATCATATGCACCTAAGAATCTGTCCATTTTTTCTGCATTTTCCATTTTATTAGAATTCATGTTTTCCAAGTAGGTATAGCTGATCTTCTGGATATCTGAAGAATCCGTTGTGATTTCACCCTTTCATTCCTAATTGCATAGATTTGAGTATTGTCTTTCTTTTTTTGATAAGGGTGACTAAGGGTTGGTCAATTTTATTTAATCTTTCAAATAACCAATGGCTCTCCAATGCCTTAATTTATGCTCTGCTCTTTATAATTTCTTTCCTCATACAAACTTTAGTTTGAGGTTCACCATTAAGTTGTTTGTGCTTGCTCTGTTTTTCTGATATGAGTATTCATTCTTATAACTTTTTATAGAAAGCTCTTTCTAGACTTCTTTGCACTTCAACGAAGTTTATGTTTTACACCCATAGAAAAGTTATTACAATTACAATACATTGATTCTAAGAATAAAGACACTAATGCATAGTTCTAGTTTTGAAGAGCCAAAGGAGTCTCAAGTCCAGCTAGTATAATGGCTAACCAAAACTGGTCTTATTATTTGATTCTAAGAACTTTCTCCCACCTTTCTTGATTCCTTCTGAGACTCAATTATTCAAGTGTATATTTTTTCATCTTCCAGTTTCCATGTCCCTCTGTGTGCTCCAAGTCATAACTTTCTCTGCCTATTTCTCTAGCTACTCTGTAGTTTCTAGTTTTTCTGTCAGATCTTTCTTGGTTCCTCGAGATCTACTTTTTCATTTTCTTAACCATGCTCTTGTTTCTAGATATTTCAACTCCAGGGTCCTGTATTTTGCTGCTGGTTTTATTCCACCATTTTAATCCTCCCTAACATATATTATGAACAAGCTAAAAATGGTGATGCAGAAGGAGATGGGAAGACTATTTCATGAATGATATTGTCAAAGTGTTTCTCTAACCCTTGACAACCTATTTGTAAGCTTTCTATTATGTGAATAGCCCATTGCTTATACTAGCATTAGACAAATTTCTATTACTTACAGTTAAAGTGATTCAACTAATAAGAGAATTTAAATTTTGCCAAAAAGCATACAGTATTTTAGTTTCCTGTGTTCTTACCAATATATCAGTCTCCCCCAGTATATTCTCCACTGACTGTCTAATTGTTGCTAGAACCTAGAAGCTACTCAATGCTTTAGTGCACATGGTCCCATCACTCTAGAAACCCTGAAGCAGCACAATGACAGATAGGGCTCTGGCATCACACCTGGTGAACTTGATCCCATCTCTTCTGCCAGTCTTAGAAATCTCAACAACCCCATAAGTCTTTCCCTGCCTCCAATAATAGATTTGTTTCCCCTTCCCTGGCCCTTAAGTTGGGACCAAAAGACTTTCACTCCTCATTCCCCATTTCCTAAAGCTTCTGTCTTGGCTCTTTGGGCATCCTGTTTCTGTTGAACAGGAAGAGCTGACATCACCCATCTGTCTTTCTCTCTGTCTGTCTGTCTCTATTTTGTTCCTTCTTCCCTCCCCCCCTAGCTCTAGTCCTGATTGTGTCTAGTATGTATCACTGAATTACTCATTTTTGCCAACTGGACACAATATCCAATACCCATGACTTGAAGGAGAGGTTTAATTTGGCTCATGGTTTGGGCAATTGTGTCTATGATTGAAAGGTTCAAATGCAGGAGCATCATGGGGGGGAAGGGTGTGGCAAAGTAAAGTTCCTTAGTCTATGGTGTTTGGAAGGGGTAAGAGACCAGACACAGATCTTGAGATCATTCTACCATAACCCACTCAGGCACACTCAGAAGTTTTCCACCAATCTTCTGGGTGGATCTCCAAAAGTAATTAACTTGGCATACAGCACTAACGACCAAATATCAGTGTCTGTCTATGTCCTCTGATGTTCTTCATGTATAGAACAAGATCTAGAAAGAAAAACTATTCACTGGGGAAAGAGACAAGATGAAGTAAAGTTCTCTTGAAATTTATAGACCTTTTGGTAGTTAGAATTTTCAAAAGCAAAGTAACTGAAAAATAAAATAGCTACAATATTTAAAAATAAAAAGGTCCGCATTCTCTGTGTCTTGGGTACTTCCACTCTCAATGTTCTCTATACTTCATCCTAGCTCCATCTCTCTCTTGTTATTATAAAAAAATCTTCCTCTTTCATTGAGGGTGGAGTGGCACGTGAAGCTCCCAGAAAGAAACTGATCTAGTAAGTTTCACTGCTCTGTTCACCAGAGGGGCTTCAAAGAGCTTCTCAATTTCATTGTAAGAATGTTTATAGAAAGGCACTTTTGAGAGAGAGTCTAAGTTTGCCTAATAGAGTCCATATGTTTGTTGCCTTTTCCAGTATCATGTTTAATACAAGGTGTGTACCTGGCAGAAGAGGCTGGGTTTGGAGAATCAAGGGCACTATCTTCCAAACCATGGAGCAAGTCCACTCTGGACAGCAGCATTCTGCCACTGCTTAGTCATTCTATCAGGAGAGGGTGGGAGGCTCCTTTTTCTCAGAATCTTGCTGGGTATTCTTGTGCTCCAATCTTAAATCTTTAGTTACCAGCAGTATCCCTTCATTGAACACTGTCAGGATACCCAAGGGGCTGGTGGGAGCCATGGCTTGTGTTTCCATATTTCAAGGATGTCAGAGACCCTCTGCTTCATGACTAGGGCTCTGTGGCCTAGAAGGTTGCCAAGATGTGGTCATTCTCTGAGCTTATTAGGCCTCTGCACAGGAGACATCAGCTCAAGGATCTGCCTGGCAGGGTCTGCTCTTTGGTGATTCAGAGTCCCTGTCCCCCTGATAGCTGGCATGAAAGGAGTACCTGTGTGACCTGCAAGGCAAAGCTTTGCCTTTGTTACCACCCTTGACCCAGACACTCAGGCCCACAGTGAAAGTTGAGATTTCTCTCTAATTTGACACTGTGGGTGCCCAGGGTGACTGGGCATGGGAATGGATCCAGCAAGGGTTCCAAGTGGGGATTCTTAGGGGTGCCATGGATCTGTTATGAGGCCAAATCCTTATCTCACATTCCTGCTGCTACTTAGCCACACATGCATGCGCATATGCTGTTCCCCCAGCAGACTTTGCCCTGCTGTCTGCTTCTCTTCCTCACTGGGGCCCCATCCTTTAATGCCCTATGAGTTGTCAGCTGTAATGCCCACGTTGTATCTGACTTTGTTCCCTTCTGTGCTCCCAGTTAGCACCTCCTTCTGTTATACTCCCTGCCTCTCTCTCTGCCTTCTCCACTGCGTAGGATCTCAAGGGCAGAGACTTTGCTCACCTTGTCCATGCTCCCACACAAGGGCTTGGTGACTGTATGAAGAAGAATGGCCTGGATTTCCATGCTGTTCTGAATGGACCAGGCATTTGTAGTGTGGAAATAAGCCTAGCAAGTTTTGATGGATCAACTCAAGTTTTTACTATAGATTCCTCTGTAATTAATGATTAGTTCCTTTTATGCAAACTAGCAGGCACAGCTATGGTCAAATGTTAATCATTTAACCATCTCTGCCTCCTTGCTGAGTCACTGGAAGGACAGGTTCCAATGTTTAGGAACAAGCCTTCACAACTGATCCTCAGCTATGAAGGATCTTTCTGATTTTTAAACCATGCCTGCTAGGAAAGAAAACTAACCTTTTTTTTAAAAAGGAGAATTTATGGATTTTTATTTATCCTTCCCTGGGTGGATGGAATGCACAGCTGAATTTGAAGGATGCTTTTCTGTATACCTGGCATGTGATCTCTCATATTTCCAACAAGTCAATACATACCTCTTTCAGTAAGTCATCTGTGTTAATAGCCACCCATTATCTTTTTTGGAAGGATTTCCTACGTAGTGGTGTGACTGAAGTTATTAGGGTGCACAATGCCAGGACTTCCTCAGTGAGTCTCTCTTCTACTTCTTTTTTTTTTTTTCCCCAGAACTGGGAATTGAACTCAGGCCCTTGCACTTGCCAGGCAAGCACTTATCCTACTGAGCTATCTCCCCAACCCCATCTCTTCTACTTCTTTCTGGTGGTACAGCTTAGGAAGCTGTTGAATGCCAAGATCTTAGTTTTGGGCATCCAAGTACCCTATATCAAATGTGTTCTTGAGCCATCGAAGTATTAATTTCAGTTTGGCTACTCACTGAGAGGCTTAATGATGGTGGTGGTATTTTTAATGGAGTACAGTAGTAATAAAATGTGCAACAGAGTCCATTGCAACTTAAACCAGAACTGTTAAAAACCAGGCTTCCAGGAGATGTTAACACAAGCATGTTCATAGCAGTGTTTTTCATAACAACTATGAGGTAGAAGCACTCAAGCGTGCATCAACACATGAATGGACAAAGTACGAGATAGACTTGACAGCTAGCTAGAAAACATTCAGGATGTAGAAATGAACCCAGGGAGTTTCGATGGATCAGCCCAAGTTTCTGCTATAGTTTTCCCTAAAAAGGATTCTGTGAGTAATGATTAATTCCTTCTGCACCCCAACCAGCAGGCACACCTATGCTCAAATATTAATCATCTGTCTCTGCCATCCCTCTTAGTCATTATGCTGGAGAGGCAAATTCCACTGCATGTATGCGCCCCCTTACACACACACACACACACACACACACACACACACACACGAAGGAAATAATGACTCAGGCTACAACATGGATGAGGGCATTGTGCTAAATGAAATAAGCCAGTCATAAAAAGACAAATATTATAAATTTTCATTTATATAAAGTACTTATGGTAGTCAAACTCACAGACAGAAAGTAGGAGGTCGATAGTGTTGGGGAAATGGGGCATAAAGAATCGATGAATAAAGAGCAAGCTTCAATTTTGCCAGGTGGACAAATTCTGGTAGTGTGCTGCACAACAATGTACCCTGAAATACAGTGAAGATGGTAAATTTTATGTTCTGTTGTTTTAAACCATGATAATAAAACTTATGCAAACAAACAGAACTCTCAAAGTTCTTTGGGGTCACCCCATCCATCCTATTATTTTACTGAAACACCCTACATCACCGTCTATTTATTAAGTGACTGGACTGATGCCACGTTCTCTTTACAGCCCATGGCCGGTGCTCCCGTATCTCTGGTGAGCTCTCTGCTCCTCCACTGTGCAGCAAAAGAGGGGCCCAAGGCCCAGTATGTCCTGGGCCAAGCCAGGCATGGTTCTCTCTCTCTCTTTCTTTCTCTCTCTCTCTCTCTCTCTCTCTCTCCCTCTCTCTCTCACTTTTAAAGAGAGTACAACTTAGTATTAAAACAGAAAAATTACAAATGTTACAGAATATCTAAACAAAATAATATGAATTTTACAGTATTTGTTGTATTGTATAGTGTTGTCTTCAAATTAGTTGTTCATATTACCAGATATATACATGCAAAATTGGAAGAAGAAAGAAAAAATGTGTAAGAAAATAAGAAGAGAGAAAAAGGAAAGGAATTGAAAAAAGAAAACAAAACAAATTAAGGATTAACTGCTCTATAGACTAGCAGAGATCCACAGTACAGTTGCCCAAATCGTCCTGCTTACATACATAGACATATCTCTTTCCCCCACTTGCTCTCCTGTCCTTCTCCTCAACTCAGTAATTCCTTTCTTTTGAACAGGTTCATTCTGAAGCTCCAGATTCTCACCAAATCTCACTCTCTTCTTTCCCATCCTCTCACAAGCTGCTGGGTTTCTCAATTTTCCTGAATAGAAATACACAGCCAGCCAGAGAAATGTCAAGCACCACTTTGGTCCTAAAGATGGAAGGAGCATGGGATGTTGTTGAAGAGCAGCAGTGTGAACACACTCAGCACTTGGGGGGTTTATAAGCCACACACCTCGAGTTATATGTTCACTACACACTACCTTATTAATATAGACAGTTCAATTGGGGCCTGCTGTGAATTATGCACTGAGAATCCCTTGGAGGCTCTTTAATGCAGGCAAGACACATAAACTCCTAACCTGTACACTCTTAACCCTCTCCCCTTGTCACTTACGTCATTTTTCTATCACTGCTATGAGGCTTCTCACTCAGAACCCACTATCACCTTGAGTAACCATTGCTGCTGTCTCCCACTGTCATGTGCTCAAGCTTATTCTTTGTTAGTTGTACCCAAGAAGCTAGAAACCAGTCCTCAGGTGCCAAAATTCATGGTCACACTGTCTCAGCTCACGGTTTTCTTGCTTACTAGTTTGGTTGTTTGGAGGCTTGGATCTGCATGCAACTTTCTGCTCCACTTGAAGGAAACTATGTTACAAACTTGGAGTCCCCCAAATGCTCTCACTGCAGAGTGTTAGCATCACCAAGAGTAAAACTCTGCAAGGTGTTTGAAGATCCCTCTGGCCTGACCCTAATCCACTGTTCTAATCATGTTTCATTAGACACTAACATTGCCTTGTGGTTACATTTTGGATTTGGTGGCCAAGGTTAGATTGCTCATTTAACAGGCTTTATCTTTGTAAGTATAAGATACTAAGTATACATAGTAACTACCTATATAAGTATATATAAGCATAAATACAAGTATCTATACATGTATAGCTATTATATACATAGTCATTTGTTTCACTAAGGCCCAATTTTCTCATAAGAAATCAAGATAACAATATCCAGGGTGTAAGGGTTTAATTAGACCTACTCCTAATTTTAGCCTCAGAGCTCAGTATGTTAAAAGCACTCTTCATCTTATTATAATTATTTTTTAAAAGAATAAAAAATAGTAAAAATATTAGAAATAATACAAAATTTCACTAAACAAAAAGAAACTCAACAATGGTTGTTATATTGCATATTGTTGTTTTCAAATTAGTTATTCAGATTACCAGAAATAAGCATGCAAAACTGGCCAAAAATAATAAACATTTAAAAAGGAGAGAGAAAAATATTAAGCATTAATTTCTCCTTTCAATAGACCAGCAGAAATCAGCAGTACAATTATCCAAGCTGTCCTGTGTACACACATGTATATTTCTTATTCACTTCCTTGTTTCTTTTCTCCTTTCCTTCATCTCAGTTGTTCCTTCCCTTTGAACAGTTTCTTTTCTTTTCTAAAGCACTTGGAAACCAGAATCACTATCATTGCCAAATATCCCCTCTTCTTCAGTGGAACAAGCTGTTTATCAGACTCAGACAGTCTGCTGTTCTGACCTCTGTCCTGCCCTGGTCTGCTCTTCTCTCTTCATAGAGTGTCTTCCCAATCCCCCAAGGCCCAGATCAACACTATGCTCTTCTTGAAGCTGTTTCTGGCTCTCCCTACAGGAAGTATCTGGGTGAGAAGTTGACTTGAAGTCTCCAATAAATGATCATATCTCTGAGCTGTCTTGTAACTAAGCAGTTTATACAGATGGGTTGTACTAAGCACACTCTTGAGTAGTCATAGACTACAGGAGGCTTCAGGGCCTGTGGTAGGTGCCAAAACTCTCTCTGGTCTTCCAGAGAGTTTCCTGAGCAGATCCCACAGTTCCTGTCATCACATGAAGTTGGTGAGACCACATAGAAGTAGACTTATGACACAGGGGTCTTGTCTACAACTGCAAACTTTGAAAAAGAGTACACCATTTATGAAAGGCTCTTGTGAGAATACAGCCTGCACCTAACCAGTAGGCTGTATGTTGTGCTTCAATTTACCCAGAGAGTATAACATGGTACAGATGGGGCTGGCTTCCCCCTGCACCATCTCAGGTCTACTAACCCAACCTCTGCCCCTTCATCTCCTACCTGTGTTAGACATTAAAGGCCAAGATATTTCTTTTTTCTTACATCCACAGCCAATACTTCTGCCTTGAATTCTCTTTGGACTTTCAGTTCCTCTTTGTAGGCATAATTCTAATCCATCCACTGTGATTATTCCTTAGTGTTGATTTGGTGTTCCATTGGATTAGAAGCTCCTATGGGTCAGAGATTGTGTTGGACCAATTTCTTTTTCGTTTGCAGAGCTAAACATGATCTATGATATTTGTAGTACCAACCATGGTTCATGACAGGTCCTCAGCAGTTAGGTATTCAATGGCTTTATGTTCACTTAATTATTATAGTAGAAAAGATAATAATTGCTAATTAGAACATGCTTGTGATTTGTCTAGTACAGTGGTAAGTTATTTGCTAAAATTATCTCAGGTATCAGTGCTTTAAGGAAAGAATCACTACTTTCTTAATGAGGGGAACTGGATGCTTTAACAGGTCAGAGACATAAAGCAAGGTGGACATAGATCTGGGAGTTCCAATCCCTTTCTGCATGAGTGGACAGATGGCCAAAGGAAACACACATACAGAGCATCATTGCATTTGCAAAATTTTTACTCCACATCTGAAGCCAGGTGTACAAATATGAAGAGTTGACTTTTTAAAAGACAGCTTGCGGCAGCGTCCTGTTATGGGCTCCTTGTTTGGGATTGCTTTTAGCCCAGATCCATGCTGAGGACAATGTCTTTGTGACCATCTGTGTTGGATAAGATAACCTACACAATAGCTTCTACTGTTCCTGTACCTTCATGTTTATAGTTGATGTCAGTGAGGTTAATGCTAAAGGAAGAACCACACAAGGCCACAAATAGCATCTGCACTGGGGCTTTGGCTTGGTCAGGCTCTGTCCAGGCTTATGTAGGACACCACTCCCCTTTCAGTGCCATCAAGGTGGAAAACATACCATCATCTGAGCCTATTGGTTCCTGATTTGCTCTACTCCCTTCTTCTGCACCTGAACTATTGATAAGGGTCACACAGTGGATCTTTTTTTATTCCAAGATTAAATTTCTTTGGGGTTTAGGCAGCTAAGGGTGTTGGCATTCAGTGGAAAATATTTTCATACTACTCAGAAGACTCTTGTGATAAGGCTGAAATTTCTCATTTTATGGATGAAAACATGAGCATCAGGGAGATGGAGTCACCTCTTCCACATCACTAGCAAGTTCCTCTAGAGCCAGGCTACTTCTCAGGTCCTTGGCTCCCTGAGAAGAGCTTTAGCCATTAGATTGCAGTTGTTTAAAGTTAACTATAGTTTTACTTATTTGGGGGGGGGGCAAGGCTATCAGAAAGATGACCCAATCTTAAAGCCTCTGAAAATATCAAGCATTTCCAAAGATGGGTAGTCCTCTATGCTCTTTCTTTGTTGTAAGACAGAGGCTGCTTGGGGAAGGAAAGATGTAGTTGAAGCCAGATAGTTTCTGGCTCAAAGCTTTGAGCTCACTCTCGGGAACAAAACTCTACCCTCTACCTCTGGAAGTGTTATCTGTAAAATGAAAGTAGATATTAATCTACCTGGAAGGGCTGTTACATTCTTGCTTATTTCTAGATCCCAGATGTGATGACCTTCATTATTCCCTGACTCACTCTGCAATGAGGCCTCTTTGGAAGCCTTACTGTTTCAGTTACACTATGTAAACCCCTTAGACATCATTGTTCTGGAAAACTGAGGCAAGTGGATTACAGGTTTGAGCACAGCATGGGCAACTTAGTGGTTAGTGAAACCTTGTCTCAAAATTAAATAAGTAGATAAATAAATGAATAAATAAGGTGGGAGGTACATCAGTGAAAAAACTTAGGGGTTTAATCCCTAATACTGCAAACAACAAGAACAATAGAGCCCAGATAATCAGTGAGCTTCCGTAGAACCATCAGCAAACTGGATTTGCAGGGAAAAATCCTCTCCTGGAAATCTGAAGAGAAGGCCCAGCTGAGATGTGCTGTCCTGGACACCGAAGAGGTAATCTGGAAGAACTGCTGCCAGCAGAGTAGACCAGAACTGCAGGAAAGCACTTGGAGCTCTGATGACATCAGGTTCTCTCAGAGAAGCAGCAATTCCTCTTATAGCTTTGGGTTTCTGGCAGGGAAAGAAAAGAGCAATCCTTGTGAAATGTCCAGAGCATTTTCAAAGGCCCATAGGCCAGGGTAAAAGACTTTTCCAGAGGGTCATGGCAGTTGGAGAAGTGCATTCTTTTCAGTTCAGTATCCTTTAGGCTTTTTGGATGACTTAAGTCCTGGGAGGGAGGGGAACATAGTCAGCAGAAGTCAATGTTTTGGGAAATAGATGAGGAGTAGGGAAGGAGGAGGAGGCAGCTCAAGGGGAAACATCCACATCCCTGGAGAAAACCTGTGAAAGTTACAGCCCAATTCACAAGCCTCCAGAGGCTGAGGTTGGACTGACAGATTATTACCTTCACCCCATTTTCTCACTATACCAGTATAATAGCCAGTATATATCAGTAGGTTTCTTCTAAAAGATACAATCACATTTTGAGGAGGAGCAGGAGCCATGTAGGGACACCGAAGTCAGAAAGAGAGATGTAAACAATGATATGAGAGGAATCTGTAGTCTCTGGCACCTAGAGCTACAGCAACCATTAAACACGTCCCAACTCCTCTTGAAATTATGATAAATCCTCATCTTATAGGTCCATTTATTTCTGCTTCTATGTATCTGGTATATGTCTGGCTTTTTACAAAAAATGTACCAGGCCATCTTAAAAGGCAAGAAGCAACATAGTCTAAGAAGATGCAGCAATGATCCAGACTCAAATGGGACAGAGATATTAGAACAGTTAAACAAATAATCTAATATGTCTGTGATTGATATGTTAAGGGCTGTAGCAGAAAAAGTAGATAACATGCTAAAAAAATTCCTGCAGTAAGATAAATACCAATACAAGTCAATTGCTTTCCTATATACCAGCCATGTAAGAATGGAAATTTAAAAATACTACTTATAATAGCACCAAAATGGAAGTTTTTATCTCTAGAAATTTAATAACATATATACAGGATCTAGATGTGGGAAACTAGAAAACGCTGAACTAAATCAAGGCAATTTGAATAAATGAAGACCTCTTCCATGTTAATGAAACGGACATCTCAGGATTGCTAAATGTAAATGTTATATGACTTGAACTATAGAGTTGAAGCAATTCTAATAAAAATGTCAGCCAGCTAGTTTGTAGATATTGATAAACTGATTCTAAATTTTACATGAAAAGGCAGAAGACTTAAAGCAACCAATAAAAGAACAAAATCAACTCTTACTACCCAATTTCAAAACCTACTCTAAAGTTACAATAATTAAGAGAGCGTGGTATTAGCAAAATAGATAAAGAGACCAAAGGAACAGAAGCAAGAATACTTAAGTAGGTCCATACAAATATACTCAACTGATCTATGATGAATGCACGAAAGGTGGCATATTAAATTAAAGGATAATCTTTTCAACAAAAAGAGTTGAAAAGCATGTAAAAAAAATAAGTCTATGTACACACCATATACCTTTCCCAACTATTAACTCAAAACAAATCATGGACCTTGCTGTGTTTTCAGCACTGCTAGGCCCCCAGGACTCTTGTGTAATGGTACAGAGAAGTGACAGACCCATTAGGAGGTGAAGCCTAGTGGGAAGGGAGTATGGCCACCGACACCACTCTCCAAGGGTCTTCATGACCTTAGAATGTGTTAGTTCTCAGGACTGCATTAGTCACTAAGTGAGTTTGTTGTTACAAAGAGAATTGACACCTTCTGTCCTATCTCCCTAGGGCCCCTGCCTCTTCTTAATACACAGCTGCTTCCTTCTGCTTCTCTGCGTGTTGTGCCGCAGCATGAGACCCTCATCAGAAGCCAAGTAGATGCTGGCATTGCACTCTTGAACTTCCTTTCTGCCTCCAAAGTCATAAGCCCAAGGAAACCTCTTTTCTTTATAAATTCCCAACCTGAGGCATTATGTTATAGGAAAAGAAAATGGATTAAGATAGGCCTAAGTATAAAATAATGTGGCTTCCTCTTATAGCCCTCAATTTCCCCCATAGTACACTTCAAGGGACTGACTTTTATATTTTTATTCTGCTCTTAAATTATTAATTATCTCTCTTCCTAGTTACTCTATAAGGAATGGCTGTACTTGGTAGACCCTTAATATGTATAAGTACTGTTCTGATCTACTTATATTTTCTTGGCATAATTCCTGAGAAATATGGAGGTCAAGGCACGGCAACTTTGCTTAACACAAAATCAAGCATTAATAAACACAAAAAGGTAACATTTCTGAAGTTCATGGAAAGTTTGGTTGTCTAGCTTAAATCATTGTAGGAGCAGGCAGACCTGATTTTAGAATCCCTAAGAGACCTTCTGAAATTAAACACTCGCTGGTTCCCAGAGGCTGGGATGGTGCAGGGAGCTGGAGAGATGTGAATGAAAGGATACAAAATTTCCAATCATGAGGAAGAATAGGTTCAAGAGACCTGCTGAACAACATAACAGTTATAATTAACAGCATGGCACTGTACATTAAGAATCCCTAAGAGAGCACATTTTAAGTGTGCCTGGAAGAATCATAGTCAGATTTAGCCATTCCATAATGTATGTCTATATCTAAACATTACAAGTATGCATCATTTTCTTGTCAGTTACACAAAATAATCCAGCCCTTTCAGACAAAGGTATGTGAAGTGCTGCTGCCTCCCCGTGGCTCTGAGAGGGAAAACAGAGCAGAGTTTAGTCAACAAAAAGAGAAAAATAAAATAGTGGAGTGGGGCAAGAAATAGGGGACTGAACCAAGCTGTTGCTCTCACTGGTTCAGAGCTGTGTGGTCCAGCACAACTCTAGAATGGTGACAGCAGCCCCAGAAGTAGCTGATGTCTCTGTGAAGTCCCTGAGTGCCCCCTGGGTGCCATTCTCCATCTGCTTCCTGAGTGAGGGGGTAGAGCCAAAGAAAAGGCTCATCCTTCAAAGTCATGCTCTTAGTAACCTATTTTCCCCAATTTGGCTCTTCCTCCTCCTAACAAGTTATTCAGCTATGAACTCCTCAATGGGCCAATCCATTGATGACAGTGGCACCCCACAGTCCAGCCACCTCTTTTGGTGTCTTTCAGTCCAACTGAGCTGACAATCAAGACTTAACCATCACACTCATATTGATAAATTTTAATTTAAAAAGTTATTTTCTGTTAAATAAAACCTTTTTTTTAAGACTCTTTATAAAGAACTTGAAAAGCATAGCAAGAAATAAGAAATAAACGGGAAAAAATTCAATAGTATTGGTATAACCCAATGATGACCTTTATAGGCAGTTCCTTATTCATATACACACGTGCATGTGCACACACACACACACACACACACGCACGCACACACACACATACACTCAGCCTGATATCTTTGCTGTTCTGACACATAACTCCTTCCATTATTACTTGTAGTGCCTTTGTGGAATGTTTCCATGATGAAGCCCTGTGATTACATTTGTTCTGTCTACTTGCATATTTAAAATATAGAAGTTAGGTAGAACTCAAAGTTCTCAAATTGTTGTCAATCCACAATTGTGTGTTTTTATTTTTGGTCTGTGAGCTTGGTCTGGAAAATGCACAGAGTTTTGTTTTAAGAAAAAGTTAGACACTCAGCAGATTAGACTCTGGGGTATAATAGAAGATTGTGGCGTTTATCCTTCCAGTTACATAAAATAAACCCCTAGAAGGGAACCAAGGTGCCTGGGCGCCCCTCCCATCTGTCACTCAACCTTCTAGTACCACCCACGGTGATGGGGAGGGCAGCCAGGGTGGGCCCTGCACATCCAGTTAGGGTCTTTTTCTTCTCCCTTGGATGACACAAATTAAGTAGGATGAAAAAAGAACTAAAATGGCTATGTAGATGCTGAGTCTAATAAAACAGTTTTGGGTAAAGTTGGAGAACACAGTCCCTTTTTCTTTATCCCCCTGCCTCTCTCCACGTCTCTGTGTCTGTGTCTCTATGTCTGTCTCTCCCCCACTCTCTTTCTCATATACACTAATACGTATCATATGACTATTTGACTGTTGCATGTTTCATTGACAGTGAGATTTGTTTGTTGAAAATGCTTCTTGGGCGGGCCAGATAGCTCCGTGGATGAGAACGCCCACTTAGGCGGAGCGCAGTGGAGGAGAATGCCCGCTTAGGCTGGGTTCTATCCCCGGCATGCTGTACAGTCCTCGCCCCCAGGGCGTGCTGAGCTGGCGATTGAGACTGGGCGTGGTGGCACTTGGGAGATTGACAAGAGAATCACTACAAATCCGATCTACATAGCTAGACACTATAAACCCTCCCTTAATACAAAAAAAGAAAGAGAAAGAGAAAGAAAGAAAGAAAAAGAAAGTAAGAAAGAAAGAAAGAAAGAGAAAGAAAGAAAAAGAAAGAAAGAAAGAAAGAAAGAAAGAAAG
>NDGM011183952.1:0-10312 GCA_002564305.1 Octomys mimax | reverse complement strand
CAGGTTCAGGTAAAGACTTTCTATTATGATTTTCTGTAATATTTTTATCATTAATGAATGTTGGACTTTATAAAAACCTTTTTTGCATTTATTGAGATGATAATGTGATTTTTGTCTTGGGCTCTGTAGATGTGGTATATTTCATTTATGATTTTTCATGTATTAAACCATCCCTGCATTCCATGAATGAATCCCACTTGGTTTTGGTATATAATCTTCTTAATGATTTTCTGTATTCTATTTGCTAGCATTATATTAAGGATTTTTGTATCCATGTTCATTAAGGTGATTGGCCTGTAGTTCTCTTTTTTGGCTTGGTCCTTCTCTGGTTTTTGTATCAGGGAAATATTTTCCTCCCTACATGAGTTTTGGAGAATCACTTCTCTTTTAATTTCATTAAAAGTTTGAGAAGATTTGATGTTAGGTCATTGCTACATTTTTTTAGAATTCATTTGTGAATCAATCAGAACCCGGGCTTTTCTTTCTTGGTAGGTTTTTTATTGCATTTAAAATTTTTTTTGACTAATATTGGGTTATTCAGAATTTTTATATATTCTTAATTCAGCTTTGGTGGTTCATATGTATCTAAGAATCTTTACATTTCTTCTGTATTTTCCATTCTGTGAGAGTAAAGAGTTTGAAAATAACTATTGATAATCTCTTAGTTTCTGTAGGTTATGGAATGATTTCACTCTTCTTTTCTCCTTGCATGAATTTTAATTTTCTCTTTCCTTTTTAAAATGAGTTTCACTAGGGGTTTATCAATTTTATTTATTCTTTTAAAGACCCAACTTTTGAACTCGTTAAATTTTTGTATTGTTTCATTAGTGTCCATTGCATTTATTTCTGCTCTGATCTTTATCATTTCCTGCATTCTTTTGGCTTTGGGATTGACTTGCTCTTCTTTCTCTAGGAGCATGAGGTGCAGTATAAGATTGTTCGTTTGGGCTCATTCTCTTTTCCAGATGTGAGAATGTAATGCTATATTTTTTTTTCTTAAATAAGCTTTAATTGCATCCCACAAGTTCCAGTAAGTTATATCTGCATTGTTGTTTGATTATAAGTATTGTTTATTTTTTATTTTTTTAAATATTTATTTATTTATTTTGTGTGTGTGTGGCCAGCTCAGCCCACCAGGGGCCTGAGCTGGCTGGCATGTGGTGCTGGGGGATTGAACCGCGGTCCCTATATTTTGCTTAGTTTAGCTTCTGTGACCCATTGATTGTTCTGAGGGGTATTATTTAGTTTCCATGTATTTATATAGTTTTTGCTATTTCTTTTGTCAATAATTTCCAGTTTTGTTGTACTATGGCCCTATAATATGCATGGGATAATTTTGATTCTTTTGCATTTACTTAAGCATATTCTATGTGCTAGCACATAATCTATTTGGGAAGCATACCATTTGCATCTGTGAAAAATATTTATTCTGACACTGTTGGGTGGAACACTCCGTAAGAGTCTATTTCTTCACAAGTTTGGGTTAGTTCTGTTATTTCTTTACTTATTTTTTGCATCTCTGTGTCTGTGTGGTGTTAAATCCTCCAGTGCAATTATGCTATTGCTAATTGGATTTTTTATGTCTGTTAAAGTCTATGCTATATAGTTGGATGCTTCTACATTGGATGCATAATTATATATATATATATATATATATATATATATATATATATACATATTTATATCTTCCCCTTGCAGTTTTCCCCTAATAAGTATGTGATGACCTTCTTCATCTCTTTTAAGCACACTTCGTTTGAAGTTGACATTTTCAACAACCAGAATAGCTACCCCTGTTTTTTTTTGTGAGTTCTTATCACATGGAGTGTTGTTTTTCCCTCCTTTGATACACATTCTACTTATTATGTTTGAGTTCAGTGTGTTTCTTCTATGCAGTCTATTTTTGGATTTTGTTTCTTGATTCACTCTGTCAATTTGATTCTTTTGATTGGTGAATTGAGATCATTTATTTTGGTAGTTATAACTGATATGCATTGGCTTGTCTTTGTCATATTTTCCTACTGTAGGATCTCTTCCTTTTCCCTTTGCTTAATTACTTGCTCTCCTTAGTGATTTTCTTCTGTTGTGGTTGAAGCTGTGGTCAATTTTGTCTCTTTCTAAAATATGTATTAGTACTTTGTAGAGTTGGTTTGGTTATGATGAATTTCTTCATTTATTCTTTGTCATGGAAGTATTTAATCTTTCCATTAAAATCGATTCGTAGTTTTGCAGGATATATCAATCTAGGTTGAAATTTGTTTTCTTTCTGGACTTCAAGTATCTCACCCCAATCTCTTCTTTATTTGATGGTCTGTGTTGAGAAATCTTCCCTGATTCTGATGGGCTTTAGATCATAGATGATCTGCTTCTTGTCTCTAACAACTTTTAGTATTCTGTTCTTTTGCTGAGTTTCTTTTGCTCAGTATCTTGAATCCTGCTTATTATGTGCCTGTGTGATGATTTATTTTGATTATGATTACCTGGAATTTTATATGCTTCAGTTACTGTATATCACATTCTTTTCCCATGCTTGGGAAATTTTCTGCTATTACTTCTGTAAACACTTTTTATATCTTTTATGTTATCTCCAGCTGTTTAGTTGGAACCTATTAGTTTTGCATTATTTTTCTTTTCATCTTATTGTAGCTGTTGTATGGTATTTCTTGGGTTTTTATTATCTTTAAGAGGTATGTCCTTGGTGCTGGGGAGATGGCTCAGTAGAATAAGCACTTCCCTGGCAAGCACAAGGGCTTGAGTTCAATCCCAGGTTTCGTGGGGGAAAAAAAAAGATGTGTCTTTTCATGTTGACCAGCTGAAATTCTATCTTCAAGCTCTGAAATTCTATCTTACATTTCATTCAATCATCTTTGCCCACTTTCAATGGGATTCTTGATGTCTTGGATATCTATTTCAATCTATTTCCTGTATTCTAATCCTTTTTTCTGTTGTCATTCAATGTCTCCATAATTCCTCCAGTCCATTCTATTTTTAAAAAATCTGTGCCTTCCTTAAATATATTGAGCAATTTTTTTCATATTTGTTTTCACTTCCTTTTTTACCTGAGAAATTAGTTCTAATCTGATGTCCTCCATAGCCACATGGACTTGTCTCTTTGCTTCAGTTGCTATCATCTTAGAAATTTCAGGCCTGTGACTTCTATGTTCTTCTATGACATTGTCTTGGAGTTATTTTGTGTGAGGTCTGATATTGCCTTTTATTCCTTCCTTCTGTCATTTTTTAAGTGATGGCAGGTAGGCAGGGTATGTACGCATCAGCAAGGCTCGCAGGAGTGCAGGAGGGCAAGGTAGGCTCACCAAAGCTCCTGAAATGTGGTGTTCAATGTGGCTTCCATGTCATTAAGGAGAAGGGGACAAGCCACTATTCAAAAAGGATCCAGCAATGAAGAGTGCAGGCTGAAGTTGTTCAAGGCTCTTCTGATGGTTGATTGGTTCAGGGTAATATTCCCCAAGACTCTTGCATATTGCTGTGGTAGTTATGCCTCCCTAAGAGTCTTCAGGTTGAGGAGGGGTGGCTGAGCTCAGCATAACTCTGGCAGGATGGCTGGGTTGGTGGGGTTAGATCTACTGAGTCTTATTGACAGTGTTCAGGGTCAGAAGGGGTGGCTAGCATTAGTAGTACTTCAGGAGGAAGGTTGGAGTGCAGGCCACTGTATATTTTAGAATGTAAATGATTCCATATTTATCATTAAACCTGCTAAAACTTCCATTGCATTAATTACTTTAATGTAATTTTAGAAAATTAATGCATTGGTAATTTAACACCAACATTCAATTTTGGGAAAGAACTCAAATGTTTGTTTTGATTTCAATCATGTATTCAAAATAATTGTATAGTTTGGGAATAGGTACTTCTGCCCCTATCTGACATTTGAAATAGGAATCAGTGCTGATTGAATAGATTAACCATTGTCCATCCCTCGTAAAAACAAATCAGCTTGTTTTTCCTTATTGATGGGAAAGGAGAAGAGAAAAGACCAAAACAGTACCAAATTCAACATTTGTGTTTATCTCATCTGGCAAAGTTACCACATTTGGGACATAGGAGATTACTAAATTACACAAATATTAAATAAGTAATTTAAGTTGCTATATGATTTAGACCACATGTACCCTTCAATGTTTAGTAAAAATTCTAATATCTGTAACTAAAGTATGCAGTATTGTTTCTAATTTACTCCTTAGTGAAAATGTGAAGATTAGGTTATTTGAAGTTTTATGTTATTACTTGACTACTCCATACTCAAATTAGTAGTAAGAAATATCAGAATTCTGCCAGAGAATGTTAATACTTACTAGGCCTTCAAGGACCAAATGTATAACCTAAGGGTGTTCTATCAGATCACTCAACCACCTACCAGATGAAATTGTAAAAATTCACTTGCCATTTTTCATTCATAAACTCCATTCAAACGGGATTATGAGAAGGAATTTTTGGTTGGTTTGATTGGATTTTGTGTATTATTTTATTTTATTCAATGATATTTAAATTTTCTGATGTTACTATCTAGCAGTTCTTCAGAATTTCAGTAATCTAACCTTTATTTTTCAATTATTCTGCAAGGCATCTCCATTCATTACAGATAGGACTGCAAAAATACATATTCCTTAAATGCTTGCGGTAGCTTCACAGGGTCTTCATGTTTCAGGCTTCTGTTAGTGGGCTTTCATCTTTAAACTGATTTAAGTAAACAGAATTTTGGGAGCCTGTGACTTTCCACTGTAGCACTAACTTCCTGCTTGAACACCTTTGTATTTTGTTACACAAAGGTAATATCCTTGCCCTTCTGTCAAGTGCCTAGATACATCATGATTTATTAACTATCACCTTATCCTCTTACAGAAGGAGAAAGCCTTGTTTCCTATTCCAATAATTATGGCTACCTTTTTCTCATGGTGAAGTTCTGCTTCATTGGTTGTGCCATACTAAATGTCATATTCTCCATTTAGAGGTCACCAGTGAGGGAGTTTAGATGTCTCTTTTATTGAGGCATTTCTTATCACCATTAATTTAAAAGTAATTTTCGAATATAACTTGTAAAAATACAATGATTAGCTCTTTTTAGTTATTACAGAATAAATCTCTTTCTCTCACAATTCCCTAATCCCTTTAAGTCTTTCTCCAACAATTTATCAAATACTTCCCAAACTCTCTACTTTATTTGCTTGGGGTGCTGTTATGCCAAGGCTTCAAGGAGACTTTCTACAAAATTACTAAATCCGGTTCAGGTATTAATGGCAACAGTTTCAATACCTTGTGTAGTGAAGATCTTGTTAGTGAATTGTTTTTTGAATTTTTTTGTGTCTCCATTTGTAACGTCTTTATATGATTTGTGACCATACCTTATTCACACAGTGCCTGTTGGCTTATGGTTTACACCTTCTTCTTGTGATGTTTATGGAAGTGCTCTTCAGCTCATGTAAATCTGATCAGAACACTGGATGCAGCCCATAGTGGTCTATTTCACGAGAATAGCAACATTGTACTAAATATCTACTTAACTATTTCAGGTGATTGTGTGTGTGTGTGTGTGTGTGTGTGTGTGTGTGTGTTTTACTCAGGATCGAACCCTTGGCCTTCACATGGAGGTGTATCTACAAGCGTTTTTTACTTTTCTATTTTAATAAAGAATCTACATAACTTGCTAAGTTGTCAAAGTTGTGCTTCAACTTACAGTCCTTCTGATTTGGCTTCCTGGTGTGCTGATATTAAAAACGTGTGCCACCACATCAGGCTTCAAGTGCCATTTTTGCAAGGAAATTCATGTGAAAATCTGTATCAGCCTGGAGACATGGGGGAATTTAGAGATTTAATGTTCTTGGGTCCAACAAAATAGTCACATTCTAATGAATTTTTGCCATCATGATATTGGCATTGATATAAAACTCTTTATATTTTATATTTATAGAAGCTCTTATGATCATAACCTGCACTTGACTTCTAGTATAGTCTATTTACTTACTTTAGCATACTAAATGCTCCTTTAATCATAGAAGATATCTGGAATGTACAATATCCCTTAGCTTGTATGCATTGATATTTATTTTGTTTTGTAAGGTCACAAGGGTCTTTAAAGTAGGCGTCCCCAAATTCAGTCATGTTTCTTGTCTCTATAGTGATCAAGTGTTGTGTGAACTTAGCTTCCCCTAACCTTAGCTTCATAACTCAGCTCAGTTAACCATGGATCCAGGTTTTAGTAATTGTGATGTCATTTCCTGTCAAGAGTGATTGTCATCATGCTTGCAAACAGGGAAGTTTATAATGGAAAAAAAAATCTTACTCTAATGATCTGTAGTGATATAGATGTTGGTACAAACTGTTTACTCATACTCCTTTAAATTTAGAGCCAGGGATAAAACTGAAGAACATCAAGTATATTTGGGAAAGCAATCTTAGAGTAGTAAATAAATGCAAAAAGGAAAGAAATGAAAGAGTGAGGTAGGGAAGAGAAAAATATACAAATTCATACATTACGTATAACTTCATGAATATACTATAATGATTACCTAGGTCATGAGGGCCATTGTCCAGGTAAAATGTGTGAACTAATTTTATCACAAACAATTTTCTAGGAGTAAAAATAGGAATAGTTCACTGTACTCTGTTTTCTGTCTTTTTTTTTTTTTTTTACTATAGTGTGTTGTCTTCCTTGGGCTCCTGGGTTATGTAACCCTGGACTCTGGATGAAAAAACGGATTCCATGAGCCAGGAAAAATTACTGAGGCCAGATACTATGTGAGTCTGGCAAAGTCAGAGCATATAGAAAGAGACTATGTGAAGGCCCATCCTTCACACTGGAAGGTCTGAAGAAAAAGTATTAGAAGAAAAAGTGAAAACAATAATAGCAAGTTTTGTTCATGTTTCCAAAATCTTGGAGCTGATAGACAAAAAAAAGATATCTAGAAAGCCCTATATTTCTTCAGTTCATGATCCATTTTAAAAAGTTCATTATTTTTTAACCAATGAATTCTTCAGTTTTTCAAATCATGGAACTATTTTCAATGAAACAGAATATGCAACACATGTTCAAGATGCTCTGAATTTATTCTTGTGCTGATCAGCATATTACTTTCTGTATTTATTACTAATCAATTTTATGTACATAGCTTATTGATTATAGTCACTGTGTTGTGCGTTAGATCTATTGAACTTGTTCCTCTATCGGTCTGATGTTTTGTTTTTGACCAATGATTTGGGAGCACATTAATTGTAAAATATATAACAGAAGATTTATGGGATCAAAGATGGAATTTTGAAAACCTAAAGTCAGTGTGAAAAATAGACATTAACAGTTAAATGTGAAATATATGACTTTAACTGAAGTTGTGGTGTAAGTAACATAATTAAAATAAATTTACATCCTGTTACCCACTAAGAAAAACTAAGAAGAAAAAGGAAAAAATAATTATACAAGCTTACAGAAGCCTATGAGAACTGAAATTAATATTTGGCTATCACTAAGGACACTTTGATACTAGTTCAATCCTTTTCATAATCTGTAAAAATTTTAGTGTAGTAGGTATTGACTGCTGCCTGCAAATACTTGCATTTTATTCTCCCCCAGGTAGAGATGTTATACTTTAAAAAGTATTTTTTTTACTGATTCAGGGTCTTGCTACACAGCTTGGATCCATAGTGGTCCTCCTGTCTCAATCTCTCCAGCACTGGGATTACAGGACTGCACCACCACATCCAGTTTTGAGGTCCAGCATGGCATGAGGTACCAGGGATCAAACTCAAGACCTTGCATTTACCAGGCAGGTACTTAGACCACAGAGCTATCTGTTCAACTGTTATAAACAAATTTTAAAAGTTTCCTTAATGTTGAATGCTAGAGTTCAATTATTCCATCACTTGTTTATACTGAGAAGAGATTTAAAAGGCACAAAGGAGGTGGAGCTCATGGTGTTGTGATGTGGCTGCACGTTAGTATGAATCTAGAAATCTGAAGATTTGGAGCTGATCACGGTGACTGGACGCTGACTTGATAGCCAGGCAACACCGAGGGTTTGCGAGGTGTTGGAGGCAAATGTAGAAGTGACACAAGGGCAACTTTCTGACCATGTCTGCAGCTATAATGTGATTTTAAAAAATAGGTAAATTAGGACTCTCAGATTTTATAAATTTGCCTTTCCAATTATTCTGCATGTCCCTAATTCTCTGTTGAACCCATTGTTTGACTGTTACTTTGTCACTTTATGTTTAATTAAGCTCTTTTATTGGGATAATCATAGACTTGGATTGTAATAACACAGACTAAACTCATACTCTTTGTCAGCTTCCCTTAATGACAATATAGTGTGAATTTATAGTATAATAATAAAACCAAGGTACTGATATTGAAACTATCAACAAATAGTGGATTTCTTCCAGTGCCAGGACTCTTCCATTTGCTTTTTTGTAATTATACCTACTCTTCTTTCATTCCAAATTGCTTCCTGATATAAAAATTTTCATTTCAAGAATATGTTATATTAATTGGTTATAGCTGCTATAATTCATATCACATATTTGGTAGCTTAAATAACAGAAATTTATTCCCTCACAGTTCCAAAAAATCAGTTCCCTCAATCTAGGTGCCAGCAGGCTGGATTCCTGTGAAGCCTTCTCTTTTTGGCTTTCAGATGGCCATCTTCATATTTTCTCCTGCTTATGCTGTTCACGAGTATCCATGTCCTAATTGTGCCCCATTCTGGCATAAGTACACCATTCATACTCTACCAGTTGTTCCAGCTTACATTGTCTTGATTACTTAACAACATTCTCCAAATGTGATCATACAATGAGCTGCTAGGCTTAAGGAGAATGCGGTGTGTTCCTGTTTTCACACCAAATCCAGACGTTATGAGTTTAGATGAAGATTTGAAAGGCACAGAAGATGACTTATGACAGACTTGGTTTACCTGCCTCTTTAAGCCCCAATATTTATTTAGTGGAGAGTACTTTACCCACATCCACACTAGCACTATTAGTGATGCAGTCTATTTTGAGTAAGAACTGAAATGTAGCACAGCTGCTATTCGTATCACTGGAGGATGAGCCACCAAAGCTTTGGCAGTGATGTCTCATCCAGCTGGACCACATAGGTCCTGTTCTCATCCATCATTTTTAGACAGATGAAGTATACAGTCCCCAGGTATGACATTCATTTTGTATAATAATTGCCTGGACCAGCAGAATAAGATAATGCAGAATAGCAGGAAACTAATACCTAATGGGGAAAATGTTTCAAATAAAGGAAGGAAATTCTGAATGCTTTTCCTTTCCTCTTCCCAATGGACCAAACCAAGATGGTGTGACTGTGTCACTCTTCTGAAAGACATTGCTCAAGACAAAGAAATGCCTGGGTTTTCACACAACTCATATAATATGGTCTAATTTTAGTCTTATTTCCAAATCTTGCTTTTCCTCTTTCCTTCTTAACTTCATTTTTCTTCCTTAACTCTTGGCCAGGAACATCTCTTAGTGAAGCCTTTTTGTGTTGTTCCTGATGTTCTTTTTACAAATAATCCTATCAAATGCAGAAATAATGGTAAAAAACAAAACTAATTCAAAGTAAAATAAGGAAAATGATTGTGAAGTACACATTTTATTGTCCATATACATATTAAAACAGTAATGCCTGGGATAATATTGAAAAGCAAAAGTCATCATCACTGAATACCTCATGCCCATAATGTAATAAACAATAACATAGAGTTGAATTTTCTCTAAGAGTAGGTAGCAGCCAATTCTGGATTTGTTAATTGATTGAAAATACTTTGATTGTATTTATTAAGATAATGAGCACTTTATATCCTAGCTTATGAACAATTATTTTCATGATGACTGGGTAACAGTTTAGGCAGAATGCCAGGAACTCTAGTACAGATTAAGTTCTATTGAGATAGTTTTCTGCTATCAAAACTTCTATATAGGGGCTGGCCAAATAGCTCAGCAGATTAAAGTATCAGCTTATGCGCAGGCCTGCTGTGCCAGCCCTGCTCCCAGGGCATGATGAGATGGCAATTGAGACTGTGCCTGGTGATGTCTGTAATCCCAGCATTTGGGAGGCTGTAAACAGGAGGATCACTATGAGTCCAATCTATGGAGTACGACCCTGTACACCCTGTCCTAAATTTAAAACAAAAGAAAGAAAGAAAAGAAAAAATCTTTTTTAAAACAGTGTGTGTCTTCCGCTTCGTTGGCTATGTCAGAAATTGTTGACCTGAATCCCCTACAGCTCAACATAACAGCAAGACCCAATACTATTATGGACTACTGAACTCTTTTAGATTATTTTGCTGAGTTAACACAC
>NDGM011183950.1:0-13249 GCA_002564305.1 Octomys mimax | reverse complement strand
CTAAACACTTTGAATACAAAGATATAAAATGGACATTCATCTATATACCTTTTTTTTTTTTTTGGTAAGTTCCGTTATTTGAGTATTATGTTCTTTCTTTTACAGACCTCTTTAGACTCTTTCTAATGATATCATTTTTGTAAAAATTTGTCCTTTTATATATAGGTTTGCTTGTAGGATAAAAAATGCCAATATAAATATTCTATCTATCAAAAGTTGCTACAATTTGTGGCACAAATTAACTTTGTTTCCTACTTCAAGCTGTATGTGTTGTACTATCTAATGCCATGTCCAACTCAACTCAGGCATTTCTCAATATTATCTGAGCTTGGTTTTCAAGGTTTCCTTGGTAAAATTGCTACTAATAATTACTTTCATTGCCATAACTATCCTTGTCTTTCCTGCAATAGTGCAAATATGTTCTGCAGTTTATTTCTTCTAGAATCCACCAGTTTTAAATAGTACCTGTCTTAATGTTGAAAGGACATTTTGCACAATCATATTTAGAGATTCTTACCCACTTTAGATCTGTCATCAGCCTAAAAAGTAGGCCACCTGCCCTCATTAATCAACCAATTCAATGGGCCCATAGCGTTGACCTCTCCTAGTACATCAAGTTAGGGTATAACCACTACTGTTCTCAGAGATTTGATTTTTGTTGGCTTCTCTGCAGGAAATGTAATCACTAACCAATGATAACAGAAAAGGATTGGAACTTTTAACAGCCAGACTTCATTAAAACTTTAACAAAGGACTCCAGTTAAAAACATCATGCTCTAAGGAGGAAATCTCATAAGACAGCATCAAATTTTAATGCAAGGCCTATTCACTTCCCCCAAAGAGTCCCAACCCATCTTCTCTAAAACATGCATAGAAAAACTAAATCTCATTAAATAAAGCTAAAGCTCTTCTGCCAGGGGAACTGGTAAAGTAAATATATAACTTTAAACAATACAGGTGCTCCTGGAAGATGTTAAAGGTTCTACATGGTCCAAGAAGAAACATTCTTTAGACAATCACATTTGGTGCCAGACACTTTTTCCATATCTTGAAACCCTCATAAAATCCAAAATCTCTCACTATGACTGATTACTATCTTGATGATTCACCTGTTCTCTCCTGTGCAGCATATCCTGAACAAACTCTAGTCTTTCCTACATTCCTAGTCTATTGTTAAATTAGTTTATAGACTCACCCATGGGCCCTCCAGTACAGAATCTTCTATAGCAGCAAGTATGTCATGAAGATTTGTTGTAGTGTTGAATGAGACAATGAAAGAATGACCTCTCCGAAAAATGGCCATTGCCTAATTTCTAAATCCATATTTCCTTCTATAACTCTGCCACACCCATCCAGTTCCGCTCTCTTTAAAGCTAGATTGTGTGACCTCAGCTAATAGAAAGTGATGGAAATCCTTCTGTATGATGTTATACAAGGCTTCATAGCTTCCACTTGAGTCTTTATTTTTGCTCTCAAGACTCACATCCTTGGATGCTAGGAGGAGAGACTACATTGCTGTAAATGAGTGAGACTAACTGTATATACCTATATGCAAAAGTGCAGAGACTCCCTAGTCATGGCAGAGGCCTCTAGATTCACGGGCTGCAAAGTCAAGAATATTTATTATCTGCTTTTCTACAGAAAAAGTTTCTGCCTCTTGAATCTCAGATTTCATTGCTTTTATTGAGGCTTTAGTTATCTGTATCAGAAATGGTATCCCTGCTATGCTTTGTCTGAGTTTTTGATCTGAAGAATTCATGAACATAAAGCATGGTTGCTTTAAAACATGGCACTTGAGAACAATTTTATGTAATCAGAGACCTTTGGAATACAGCTAGCTGCCATGCTCAGGGAAATTCAAGGTTGTGTTTATTAAAATGCCCAGAATCTAATTCTACTTTCCTCCCATTCCCTCCATCCCCCAGCATAGGTATCCCAACTAGATCTTTGTGGTTTTCATAGTCCACCTAAGATTAAGGAGCATGATCATGGTATTTTGGATGTTAAATTATATTTTACTTCCAGAAAGCAAATATTAGTTACAAGTATCCTGGTTAGCCTGAAGAAATTATAATGTTGTGCCCACGCAGGGGAAATTTTATTGCAACTGTTATTTGCACATCTCCCAAACCATGAAGTCTCATTTCACAACTACTATTTCTTAATCCATGTAATAATCTGTAATGAACCAGCACAGCCCCCATTCTCACAGTACTGGTGAGTGCAGCTCATCTTTTGTGCAGCTGGAGGTGTCATTAAAATATTCAGAGACACATTCTGTATTCTCTCCTTTTGCCATTTATCAAAATGAAAGGTTTTCATGAAAAAGATTAAAGGGCATAAAATAAAATATATTGTAATGCTTCCTTTGAAACTTTTTAAGTATTTATTAAAATAAGGCAAGTCGAGGTGAAAGTTCAGTCAGTAATAATCAATTTCTTTAAAACTGATATGGTTCTGATTAAACATTTATCACAGAGGTGTCATCCCAGAAGGTTCTGAGATTCATTTTTCACTTTCTACATGTTGTTTTGCAGTTGTCAGTTATCCAGGCACAGCAAATAAGACATCTCTATTCTATGCTTCATAGCATTTGTGGACTCACTTTTCTAAAATTCTATCCTCTGGGAAATCACATAGTGGGTGGACATCTGTAAAAGGCCAGTACATTTACTTTTTTTTCTAAGTTGTAAAAGATATTGCATGTTCTTTGATTCCAGTTTTAACAACTATGGTAATTGGATGTTGCTTTCTTGTTTTCCTTGTCTTTTTCCTTTTAGTTGATAGGACTAAGGGCTTAAGGAGTGTTCTTAGAAAACTTGCCTTGACCCTGCCTTTCTTATATGAATTTAATCTTCTCTTTATGAGAATAAACACTAGCAAAACATGTATGTGATACAGACAGAGAAAGAGAGACAGAGACAGAGACAAAAAGACAGGCAGAGAGAAAAGAAAACAGAGAGAGACAGAACAGATCAAGAAACCAAGAAGGCAATGCAAAATGTAGGCAAATGTTTACATATAACTAATTTCAGTTGTCCATAAGATTTCCAGAAATGCAGTGCCAAATTCTGCATCTTTTGTCATTCATAATGTCTAGTCCTGTTGTCTATTTTTTTCTGTAAATCTGAGAGTGAGGCAAGTTATATATAGGGATAAATAAACAACAGGGAGATGAATAAGAGTTTTGATTTTAGGTAATACAAATTTTCAATTATAGCTCTGTTACTTTTTGGCTCTTACATTTTTTCAACTATTTTGTTCTTGTAAGCCATGGTTTTCATTAGTCTATAAAATGGGAACAGCAGTCTTCATCTGGCATTACTGTGAGGTTATATGAGTTATAGTCATCATGGCATCATGTTTGTCCTTGGTGGGTAGCAAACCATGACAAACAGTACCCTTTACTAGCTTTGCAACTTCTATCAAGGGCAAAGTGCTCTAACATTGCAAAGAAACCATTAGGAAAAACTCTATGTACTCAAAAAGTTTCTTCTGTGTTATATAACTATTTTTTCAAGTCATTTTGTTAAAGTACAGTTTCTGGAATAAATATTAAAATATGAATTTTACCTGTAAATTCAGATTCAGACTTGGAACTACAGCATCAGGTCTCTGGGCCTCCATCTTGTTAATTAATTAATGGATCTTGGGATTCTCTACCTCCATAACTATATGAGCCAGTCCCATGTAACAAATATCCTTTTCTATGTATTAATATATTGATAACTTTTTTATTTAGCTGTGTATCTATCCATTTGCCTATCTATCTATTCTCTGTGGTTCTGCTTCTCTGGAGCACCCACATTAATGGAATGACCTTTAGCCAGTGACTCATGGGTGTTCTTTGGTCTGGATAGCTCTGAAGAACGACTCATGGGCCAGAGTTTCCTTGTGGGATCTGTTCTTGACACCCAAAGGTTACTGATGGGGTTTCTATCTCCAAATGCTTACGAAGGTAGAAATAATAGCTCCCATATGCAATTACTTTCTGCCATTTCAGAAGTAATGGAGAAAAAATCACTGATGGAGTTTACAGGCAAGATTGTCCCCAGAGATCATGAACACTTTTACAGTGCAGAATGTAATTCGTTTTCATTTCCACGAGGAAAGTGGAAGTATGGACAGTTTCCTCTGAGGAATTTTGTGTGAAATCTTGTTTGTGACTGAATACTTAACCTTCTGTGTGTTGTATGATCATCCTCCTGGGGAGCCCTTCCTAAACAAATCACTTGGATAGGGGATCTTCTTCTTAGGCACTGCTTCTGGGGAACAGGCCAGGAAAAACTAAACAGAGTTGTTGTTTAATGAGAGCTGTCAACATTGATTTTAGGGAGAGAACTTCCCTTTGTTAAAAAAAGTAAACATAGTAATTGATCAACTATTTTGGTGAGAGCATTGCAGGATAAGCATTTTATCTATAAGAAGAGATAGTATAACTGTCTTCTATAATAAATGTATGGGAGCTTGTGTGATGGGTCAGTCATACACCAAAAGAGAAGCATGTAGGAAGACGAAAAAAGAATGATCAGACCGAACACCAATGGATCAGACAAAATGCCCTATGAAATTCTTTCCTTGTTCCTCCCTTGCCCCAACAGGAATATGTCTTCTCTAAGTTCTAGTTGTTTGCTGAATGTCAACCTCTCATTCTTTAGCTTGCTTCCTTGCAACATTTTCTGCTACACTATGTGTAACCTAATGCTGGTGGAATTGTGGAAAGCAAAGAGAAAGGGGGTGATGTCCTTTTTGAAAATTCTATGCATAAAAATACTGCAATACAGAGATCCATATAGTGGGAATATGCAATGAGAAGGGTCATGAGAAATTTGTATACCATGTCTTAAGTTACCAAAAGGATTCTGGACAGTATGCCGTTGTCCTATTGTTCATTAGATGGAGCTCTAACTGATTTTTTTTTTAATTGTGAAGGACTGGATGAAGCCAGCTGACATTGGATTCTGCTTGCTTCTCTGTTATATTGAACAGGATCTGTAGTTAGCTCTGCAGGTATCAAGTATTTCTAGTTCTTTAACCCTACGGTGTTTACTTCCACCTCTGCTTTTCATTGGCTCAACCTGAAGAAAGAGCTAAATATAAGGCAGAATAGAAAATTCACTTACTGGCAGCTTGTTGGAAGCAGGAAAGGAGGGTGTGTATAAATATCCCCTTTTATATGAGGAGGGAAAAAAAGAATGAATTTAATTATCATGATTAGAAATAATTAAGTCTTTAATTATGTTCTTGAGAACAAAGGCACTGGTGAAATTTCTAGCTCCAAACAGTCACAAAGGTAGAAATGATGACTACCCATATGCAGTCGGCAGTTGCCGTCTTGGAAGAAACTGGGAAAAAGTGTGGGATTTAGTGGGAAGAATATACCCAGAGGTCATGAGCAGTTCCATAATTGAGAGCAGCAGTCACTTTTCCTTTCACCAAATCTTTTTTTTCCATAATTTTATTGATAAACAAGTAGCAATGAGACAGTTTCAAACCAAATTGGTGGAACAGCTTCAATAATTAACACATTGCGTACATTCTTCCTAGTGGTTAATTGCTGTACAAGATGAGGACATGATATCCTAGGATATCACAAAATCTTTATCTAGCCAGTAAGTTTTTCCTACCTGCTTTACAAAGTTGACATGAGAATCAAATTAAAGCATGAGTGGATGTGTGTTCCCTAATTCATAAGTGCCTGGAGGAGTGCTCAGGAGATACTTTGCAGGACTGCTACTTATTCTTGCTAGCATAAAAACTTGGTCATGTATATTTCTTAGTCCATTTGTTTTCACCCAAATTTCATTTTTGTCTATATCACAAATCAGTTTACCCTCCTTCTTGAGAAATACCTACAGCCATATTCACATTTTCATATTGTAACTTGTTCCATTTCCTGAAGGATAGGTGACAAAAAAATCAAATCATATATCAAAATTGCTAAATTCACATGACAGAAATTTCTTTGAAGAAAATTTCTTTAGGCTTCCTTAAAAAACCTTTGATGTACTTCTGATGAGGTTAGGAAACATGTAGTTCCCCTAGTCCACTCATTTACTTACATGTGCAGAACATAGATAATTTTTTTGCCATTTATTCTCACTTTGTGCAAATATAGGATCAGAATCATGGTTAATAAATGAGCAGGGCTGGTATTTTTACAGCTTCTTTGCAGTCCTTATTCTAAAACTTGTCCTCTCTCAACATTACAACATGAGTGGCCCTTTGAATCCTTGGTAACAAGACAGACAAACAAGAGCATTTTACTGCAGGAAAGAGACAGAGTACACGATAACTCTTAACTTGAGTTAGGTTGGAAATTGAAAAGCACTATACAATGTTCCAAATGAAGAATGGCACTGCACATGGGGACAGACGGGCCAGGAGGACTTTCTTCTATTTCTTTTTTTTTCTTTGTTTTTCTCCAATCCATGAATATGTAATATCTCCTCTACTTTTTAAAGCCTTTTTCAATTTTATTTTAATTAGTTAAGTTTATTGTACATTGTAGGTATACATAATGACACATTCTTTAGGAAAATTGTACTTGTACATGATGCAATCTTCTATTTTGTACTTATCTCATAAAATTTATTTCAATTATTATAAGCAAATTTCATTATAATTAAACTTTTTATACAGCCAGGGACTATAAATAACATGAAACTGCATGACATTTCAGAATTATTATAGCTCTTGGAATTTTTAAATATAAATTGGAGAAACTCTTCTAGTAAGTCAGTAGCAACTAAAATTGTCAAAAAAATAGATGTATTGGAATTCTTGACAAATAATAATTACACATATTTTTGAGTACAGTGTGATAGTTCAATACATGTATACAGCACATAAGAACCAGGTCAGGATAACTGGCATATTCCTCACCTGAAGCACTTACCATTTCCTTTTGTTGGAGATATTCTATATCTTCTCAACTAGCTAGTTGAAAATATGTAATTAATTGCTGTCGAACATCATATTGGTACTGAATATAATACTGCATTTTGAAGACAATAAAGAACCTCAAGGAGTAAATAAAATCCAAAAGGTACAATAGATACTGTGAAAGGAAAAGAAACTGCTCAAAGGGAAGGAAAATTGGGATGAGGGAAAGGAGAAAAGAGAAAAGGAAGAGAATAGATAGATAGATAGATAGATAGATAGATAGATAGATGATAGATAGATAGATGTGTCGGTGGGTGGGTGGATGAATGAACAGATAGATAATATAGTTATAGCTATAGATTAGATATAGATATAGATATATAGGGTAGCTCGGATAATTGTACTGCTGATTTCTAATGGTCTATTGAAAGGAACACTTAATGTTTAAATTTTTTTCCTTTTAAATTGTTCATACTTATATCTGGTAATGTAAACTAATTTGAAGACAACAACATTCAATATAACAATCACTGTTGAATTCATATCATTTTGTTTAGAGAATTTCTGTATCATTTCTATTTTTTACTATCTTTTATTCTCTTTAAAAATATTGAACAAAAGAAATAATAAGATCCAAAAAGTTTATTAGTAATTTTTCACTGACTACATATTAAAGTCATAGTAGTTTGGATATATTGAGAATGAAAATTAGCATTAAGCTTAATCTAACCTTTTTTTGTTTTTGTTTTTTGAATATGTGATTGTTAGCCTTTAAATTATAGTCTCCAGTGCAGCACAATAATAATCCATTCCCTTCATCCCACGCCTGCCCTTTTCTTTCTATCACCTCCCAATAAACTCATCAAATTATGACCTCCTCAGTAGATTAAGCCACTGATGAATTTAAAGCCCTTATAATCCATTTATTCCTCCAAAAGCCCATCATTAGTTTTTTTAATTAAGTTTACTGGTACATTTTTAAAGAGATTAAAGAATACTAAAACAATATTAGAATTGATACAAAATAATAGGAATTTAACAATGATTGTGCTGTATACTGTTGAGTTCTAATTAGTTGTTTAGATTACCAGATATAAGCATGCAAAATTCATTTTAAAAATTTTAAAAGAAGTTATAAAAAATTAAAAAGGATAAGAAATACATATTTAAGCAGTTCAATACCTCTCTCACCAGATCATATTAGTACAAAGTGATTCATCAGATTTCATGTGGCATCCACCTGAGTCCTGGGGAACTTCCACAAAAACAAAATTATTTTGGAGGTTGAAAACTGAAATCATGAAAACTTTAGGGCCAAGAAGGAGGTAGAAGGAAACCAGATAGTCTGAAGTAAGGTGAGTCACAGGTAGAAATAAAAAGGCAAAGATTATATAAAAAATGAAAAGGGAATGGTTATATCTGAGTTACAGTCTAAGTTAAATTTGTGTAAAAGCCACCAGAACTCTAGGTCATTCTGTATTCCTCTTAATAGCAAATATGATCCTCCAAGCAGGCAATTTAGGAAAATATAAAAAAGTGATTTTAAGAAAAAGACATTTCCACAAGAATATAAATTAGTATTCATGAAATTTTATTATGGCCACTCTATATTAATAGCTTTTGAAAATTGAGAAGTGCTTTTATATATTCCAATTTTAGAAACTGACCTATCAGCTTAAATTGCACTATTAATGGCTTGACAACTACCACTCTAGAAATCAGTTCATTTCTTTTCTTTTAAAGACAGTTAAAAAAAAAAAAGAATGATACAGAATTTCAAAACTAGGTGTCAAGAAATGAACAATGGTTGTTATGTTGCCAATGGTATCTTCAAAATACTTGTTAGATTTCCAGTTATAGGCATGCAAAATTGATCAAACAATTAAGCATTAAGTGTTCCTTTCAATAAACCAATGTAAATTAGTACAATGATCTAGTATTAGTTCTGATGGGTACAAGAGAACTAGTTCTATCCTATCCCACATGAAGGAGGACACCTGCTGGAGTTCCAGTTGTGAAATCACTATGGCTTTAGACTAATTAAGCCACAGTACCTACCCAGATGCTGCCCTAACCATTTGCCCGCCCTGTATAAGAATACCTCCTGTGTTTGCAAGCCATCTAACCAAGGTTATAGCATTCCTATAAATCAAAGAACCCCAAGAAAGAATAAAAATCACCTTCACTAGCATCATTCACAATAACACAGCCAAGAAAAACCTTGAATAAAATGAAAAGGACTCATGTATTCTCAGCTGAAAAATAAAGTTCTGTTGTGGATATAAATCTATTTAGCACATTATCTAGTTACTTCCAAATAAGAGTCAATTCATTAAATAATAAAGATTGACCCTTATTTGCTGGCAAATGCTTCAGATAAACAATTGAAATGTTTCAAAGGTGTTTAAAAATTCAACTTTTATGGCTTATGCTAATGACAGTCATTATGTTCACTTCTCACATGCAGATTCTCAAGAAAATGTGGTATACTCCACATAACAAAGAAAAAGATTTGTATGATTTCCCCAAATAAAGGAGGATCACATGCTAATCTTTGTATAAATGTCATACTGAGATTGGACAATTCCTATGAGTTTCTGGATTTCCATTGCTGTCTCCCTAAATTCTGGGGGGTCAACAAAAGAAAGTTTAGATTAGCCAAACATCAGGGAGATGTGTTCTTCACAAGACCCGCAGTCTCCATCAGCCCTATTTCAGAGAACTGTGATTAGTCATGTATTCAACTAATAACAACAATTAAGGACAGAATGAACACACCAATATTCTAGGTGAAGGAAACAATGTAATGCCTCAACTATATGTAACAAACAATTTCTTGCCATCTTTTCTATGCAAAAAGTAATCTTTACTCAGCCTGATTGCACCCACATACATAAAACAAATAGTAATTCTGTCCATTAAATGTAGCAGGGAATTATATGCTAAATACATGGGTACATGTTGCTGAAAGTAGATATCTGTGGTTCAGGTAGATTTGAAGCTGCATTTTTATAAGTTCTTATAAGTGCAGATTCTTGAGATAATATGGAACAATTAACAGAAAGACAAGTAACAAGACTCCTAGAATTAAAGAAAAAAAAGTAATTGGAATCAAAAGACAGCAAAGAGGTAAAAAGCAAAAAAAAATTTTTTGAAACTTAAAAAATACATTAACAATTTCATATATGTATGTTCTTATATGTATTTGTTTGCCACATTTAATGTGTCTAATTTCATATATTTTTGCCAGATTTTTCAAAGAAATTTTTATTACCTCTACCAGAGAAACAGATGAATTAGAGTAACTGGAATTACGACCTCAATGAATGACAGAATAAGACTTTAAATTACCTCAGCAATCCATTCTGCTAGCCTCTCACAATACCCATCATCTGGATTTTCTCTTATGTGATTGTTAAGCTTTACTGGCATGGTAGCCCACTGGAGATCAGTGGAGCACACTTCTGGGTTCCCCTGGGTGGGCTGTACAGCTATGACCTTGGGTACCACACCTGCCCCTTGCTTCTGCATCTGGCTCTGGCTTCACTATCACTATGCACTAAGCAGCTTTATGCTGTCACATGTTCTTCCCTGATTTTCCGTCTTCAAACCAACCACCATGGACTGCACCCACAGACACCATGAGTCAAATTAAAATTCTCCTTTAAGTTGTTCCTCTCGGATATTGCTCCCAACAAGAACAAAGATAACTAATAAATTATGCTTCAGAACGTATTATATAAGGCTAAAAGTTCTTAATTTGCTGCTTCTAGTTTATCAATTAAATCCAGCCTCTGAGTTCTTCAACATTATTCCCCTAGCACTGACATTGCTAGATAAAACATAGGATGCCAAATTAAAATTTAGAAAAACAACAAGTATTTTAGTGTAGATATTATAGTCCATTTTCTGTGGCTATAAAAACACAAAAAATACTTTATTTTAAATAGAGATTTATTTAGCTCATGGTCCCAGAGGCTGAGAAATCTAACACCATGGTGCCAGAATGTAATGAATAATTTCCTCCTACATCATATCCAGATAGAGGCAAACCTCTTTCTTTGATAATGATTAATCCAATAATCAATGAATAAATTGATGTATTCATTAAGGTAGAGCCTTCACAATTGAAGAGCTTTACAAAAATTATGCCACCCATGTACTTCTCCATTGGAGATCAATTTTCTAACACATGGATTTGAGGTTTGAGGGAACATTTCAAACCACAAGTGTGTCCCAAATATTTCATGGGAAACAGCAGAATAGTGTATTCTTGTTTAATGTACATTTTTGTTTCATTTGCTTTGGGTTTTAAAAATTTGAAAACACTACTTAGAAGACAAGCTTATTCTTAGTATTGTTGAGTTCAAAAAACTGTGTACCTAGTGTAAATATTATGAATAGATTTTCTAGCTGGGCTTGGTGGCACACATCTACAACCCCAACACTTGAGAGGCCATGGCAGGAGGATCACTGGGACTACAAGGCCAGTTTGGGATACATAGAGTTAGGGGTTAATCTGAACCAAGGAAAAAGACCCCATTTCAACCTGTCTCAAAAAAGAGAATAGTCTTTCTGACTGATATAAAACCTTTCTTCTACTAGCCTCACCTTCTGAATATTTCACTTTTGCTATGGGGTGTGTGTATGTGTGTGTGTGTGTGTGTGTGTGTGTGTGTGTGTGTGCATCAGGGGATTCTCCCATACCAAGGGGTTCTCTAGTTTTTTGTTATATATAAAAGCAGCTTCACATAAAGGAGTTACTATAATCATGATCATGTAAAATAGGTACCAGGAACCATTCTGAGAGCAACTATTGTACAACCCTACCCAATATGAAGTATAAAACTTTGAATTGAGTTGTCTATAAAAGCAATCTGAAAAAGACAGATCTAGGTACCATAAATGGCAACCTAATTGCAGGATAGTTTACCTACATCAGGCTTCTTTTGTAAGCAACTTCTGCACATTGCTAGAATTTCCTTTGTGTTCATTTTTCTTTCCCTTTAAGATCCCTGTATAATCTGCATTTCTTTGGAACATGGTTTGATTTGTCTAACTAAATTTTCATTCTCAAGCTTCAATTTTTAAAATAAAATCCTGAAAAATTTTCCTGTTTGCCACTACTCTGTGCATTTTTATTGTATTTCAGATCAGGCAACATTCTGCACATCAACTGGTATTGTACAGTTGAACTCATTTCTGACACTAAGCAGAAATAGCATAGACTTCACACATGAAGGCCTTAGCCCCACAAAACTACCTACCCACCCAAGTCCTAATCACAAATTCTCAGCTGCAGGTTGTAACCTGTGCTTCTGTCAGGCTGGCTGTAAACTAGAGGCTTCCACAATCCTCTTCTTGGGTTTTAACATTTGCTGAAGCTGCTCACAAAACTTAGAAAAAGAATTTACTTACTTCTATGTATACATCATGAAATGATACATATAATGAAAAGGTATGTCTCAAGAATACCTAAATTAAAGAGATACCTAAGACTAGGTATGTGAAAAGGGGCACAGAGTCTCCATACCTTCTCCCCATGTTTTGTCCTTCATGTTATCAGCAACCAGAAGTTATCTAAACCCAGTTGTTTTGGTGTTTTAATGACAGAGTAGAAAAGAAATAAATGACAAAGACTTGGTTCTAGAATTTTTTTTCTTTTGAAATTGTGGGTTGATGAAATAGAAACACTTTCAAGGACAGCTGAGACAGAATTACAAGCTACTATGACTTGTGTCTAGATGTCCCCTGCAATCATTTGTCACTTTCAGAGGAGGCCAGAACTAGAGTGTGTGGCTGAACCAAGATGCAATGGTATGTTTTTACTAAATTGGTCCACTGACTGCTTTGGTACTGCCCTCATCCTGGTAGCCTACAAAGAGTATAAAAGGGGCAGAAAGATGTAAGACCTCTTATTGCTTTTGCTACCTTGTGGGTATCAAAACTATTTCTCCTCTTTGACACACTCTCCGCATGTGCCACTCTGCTTGGAGGCAGCCAACTATGGATTAAGAATATGAAGAAAGAAGAACCGAAGAAATATTTTCATGCTTCTTTATTCTAAGAACCAAGGTCTTCAAGTGACAAAGCTTATAAAAGAAAATAAAACCCGCCAAAAATTTTTTCTGTATTTAGGACAAGGTCTACAGGGTCTACAGGGTCTCACTGCATAGATTGGACTCATAGTGATTCTCCTATTTTCAGCCTCCCAAGTGCTAGGATTACAGGCACGTGCCACCATGCCCAGTCTCAATTGCTGTCTCAGCGCACCCCGTGGATGAGGCCGGCACAAAACCCTTGGGATCAAACAGGCGGCTGCACTCTGCCAAAGTAGGCACTTTAGTCCACTGAGCTATCAGGC
>NDGM011183943.1:0-11744 GCA_002564305.1 Octomys mimax | reverse complement strand
CTCTTAATTCAATGAATAGAAACATTTGTTCTAATACTGTTTGTGGACAGGATATCATGTCTGATCTTGTTCTATGAATATCCACTAAGAAGACAACAATATGCAATGTATTAATGATTGAAGCTGTCCTACTAATCAGTTTTGAAACTGTCTCATTGCTATTTTTTATCAATAAAATTATTTTTAAAAAAACCAAAATACACAGCTACTAAAACAACCAAACAGATATCAATAAAAAGCCCAACTGTGAAGTGTGAACCCTTTTGTACCAGCTCTGTTACTGTAATGTGTGTCTTCTGGAGTCTTAGTTTCCTCACCTGGAAAATGAATCTCTGTCACACTGCTCCTTTTAGTCTTATATTGCCTGAAAGCACTGACCCTGCCTGAGTGAAAGCCTTTATAATTTCATGATGATTAGATATAGATGGAGAGGGAACTCTTCTAAACAATGTGAAATTCTACTGTCCAGGTGGGAAGCTGAACAGTTCTTAGGACACAGGGAAGATGAAAGTCATGAGAAAAGTTTGGATTCTCACCATAGAGTTGGACAGGTCAGCAGGAATAGGAACAGTGAACTGTGGCCATATTTCTTCTGAAAAGATCTGGGGACTCCTGAACCAGCCAGGGCTGTCAAAAGCAGGTAACCTAAGTGTCTACTGCTGAGCTTAAAACTGTTTGGTAAGCTCAGAGTGCTGGGACATCAAGGGAGAAAGGAATGTGGCCACACGTGGCCCAAATTTTCTCTTCTATTTTGCAGACAGAGAAATTGAGGCTTGTTGAATGCAGTTGGGGGAAGTTACCATGGGTTACTTGCTTTTTAGCTCAAAATGCATCAAATGCAAGCATAACAGCTATCCCTTATTGACAACATGGACTCAACACTTAAGTATCCTGACTATGTGAATCACTCCATTCCTAGGAATGCATTTAGAGTTATTTTGTAAAGGATTACATATTTGCAAAAGAGAGTTTGTAAAGTTATACTCAGGTTTTGAGGTATCAGTTGAAATTCTGTTTTCCATTAACTCCTTCCACACTTTCTACCTGATCAGAGTTCCCTCTGTAATGAAAATATTAAATGCCTCTCTCCCTGCTTATACATAGTGCTTCTCACTTGAACCTCATAAAAGTTATTGGCCTCTGGCCCATACAGTTCCTCACGTCTGATTGATTTATAGCCTACATTGCTCTCCTCTTGCCAATCCTCCCTTGATTAATTGAAATAAGGTTATTGGCTAAAGCCCTCCAGGAAGCCCACCTCTTCTTCCCCTATCTCTGCCCTTGAGGAACAAAGCAGCCCTGAGCAAATTATTTGACCTCTCTGCGCTCCATTTGTTCTTCTAAGGGACAGAAACAAAGATAATTTTTAACATGCAGGTTATCATAAGGTTAAATAAAAATAATACTGGCTGTGGTCCACTCTGTGCTAAACCATGCAGTTTACAAAATTTGTTCCTTCCACTGAAGGTAAAGATTTTCTGCATTCCTTTCATTTTGTAGCTGGAAAATCAGAAAGAGAAGGAGTCTCCAAACTGGCCAGATGACTGAGCTGATGACTGATCCAAACACCCATCTATCCTGAGCCAGGTCCTGTTCTAGCACATGCCACATGCATTCCTGTGCAGTTTGACTTCATATAGAAGTTACTTTTCCTCCCCAGAGGACGTTTGACAAGGTCTGCAGGCAACTTTACAATTTGGGAGGGAAATGGTTGGCATCTAGTGGGTGGAGACCTGGAATAACACAAAATATCCTACAATGTAGAGGACAGTGTCCTCAAAATAAAGAAATTTTAGGATGTGTCTCATGCTAAGGTTATGAAACCATACTATGATGTATCGTAATGTGAACCTACCTTGAGAATGCCATTCCTGTACATGGGCATAAGAAGGGTCAACCAGAGAGGCAAGTATTCAGTGAGGGCCTAACAAAACCATCTATTGTCATTTTGCCATGGATTGTTACCAATGCTACCTCTAGAACCTTGCCATAGTTTGTCTTCTCTTTTGAAGTTGTCCCAGGTAGTTGTTAGATGGAAAAAAATATTCCCCCTTTCTCTTTCCATGAGCTTTTGTTTAAGGTTTGACCCTGATTCTGATACTTTTTATATATGTATCTCCCATCTTGTTTAATAAGTCAACTGTTTCTCAAGGAAAGCAGTTACATTATTTATGTATTTATTTTGTACTTCTACATGCACCAGGACAGTACTTGTTCTCACTCACTGAATTTGAGAGACAGAAAAATTTTGGAGAAAAGAGGGGCAGGGTCTAGTATTTCTGTCTTATTACCAAGGAAACAAAGTTGACAAATTATTACAGGAAGGTTCCATGAATTATAAATGATGGAGGTTGTGCTAGATCTTACCTCAGAGTCTACTCCCAGCTTGTTTAGCTGCAATTTATGCAAACAATGGCACATCACTAGAACTATATCTAATTCTTACAGAGAGTAGTTTCTAAGAGAACCTTTGGACTCAAGAAGTGAAACTGATAAAAAAATCTGTTCCATTGTGTTAGTGGTTCACAGATGGCTGGACTAGGCATGCAGTAGCTAGAACAAGGTGAGACAGAGTAGCATAAGAACCCACACACTGTGGAAAATGTATGGCATGGAATCCATACTCCTGAAAATAAATTTAAATTAGCTGAATGGGTCAGCATTGAAAAACTGTGGGAACTTTACTTTCACTTTACCTACATAGCAAGTGAGGGCATCATAAGGACCATCCCGATGGCATACTAGGTTGATGTGTGGAGGATGTGTCAGATACAACCAACCTCTGTCATTCACAGAGGTTACACTTTATAAAGGACTGCAAATGTTGCACTAGCACCATTGAACCTGTGCTCTTAAGAGAAATTCATAATTAGATGCCTACAAAGATTTGTCACAAATTTTCATCAAATAATTGAAAGATAAGCTTTTTTATATGTGTTTTTGCTTAACAATACCTTATCTAGTGGAAACTGATCACTCATTAACATTGAACTCATGCCCAGAAATGCTATAGTTCAGGTGTGAATGAAAATTATTTAGCACGCCTGCTTTCTCCTTGGAGCAGCACATGGCAGCTTCTTTACATTTAAAAACAATGCATGGCATTGCAGCACTATGTTTTTGGGCTATTTTAACCAGTGAGCTCACCAAAAAAAGTACAAAAATGCAAAAACAATGGCATAGAATAAGAGCTCTTGTTCAGTGGGTGAGAATGCTATATAAGAAGGTAAAGGGCAGGTTAGTCAACCATAGCTAAAAAGATGTCCGTGGGACTATTCAACATATTCACTGCTCTGAACATGATTTCTGAGTAATCACAAAAATGTGCTAGTATTGATTTGAAGGTTATTATGGTTCATATCTGGTTGTCTCCCTAAAGCCTCATGTGGCCACAGGGGTTGGGTTTTTCAAAGGTACCTGAATTGAGAGTTTGTGATGGATTCATTGTCTAATGCTGGGATTAAGACTGTGAGTGCTACATGCAACCTAGGATGGGTAGCTTTCATACAGTATAATGGAAGGAAAGAGGCATGGTCTCCCTTCCTCTCTTGCTGCTTTTGCTGTCTTCCACTGCCATGAACGGTTGTCCCTCTGCCACTCCACCTTGCCTTAGAGCTGGGAGATGATGAACTGAAAAATCCCTATGAACTGAGGTAAATAAACCCTTCCTTTCTTAACCTAGGGTGTTGGGTATTTCTCTCAGCAGTAAGAGAAAAATTAACTAAGACAAGAAATATAGATAAATTTCAGCAAGTAGGCAAATTGGCACAAGCCATAATTACCAACTGTCTGTAACTTTAAAAATTGGGAAATCAAGAAGAAAAGCCTGATAGGCAACGTGCCAGAGAAGATGCCAAATGGCTGGTGAACACATGAAACGATGCTCCACACCACTGTTCTCCAAGAAACCAAAAATTAAAAGCACTGCACACCTAGCAGAAGAGCCCAGTTGGAAAGGAGCAATGACAGGAAGCCGGCACAACTCTGATGGGATGTACAATTGGTACAACCACTTTGGAAACCTATTTGCAGTACATATCAAGCTGGAATATCCACAGCTTCTTTTCACCCAAGAATGGAAAGAAGACAAATGACCCTCTGCCAGGAAGGAGAAAAAAAAATGACCAAATTCCCAATAGGTGCTACGGAGCAATGAGAATGAGAAGGCAGCTCATGTGCTCAGCAGCGTGGAGAACACTGGTCAGTATCTTTTCCAACCAAGCATTGAGTGTAAAATTCATCAAATATACAACAACACTTGTATAAATTGCAACATCTGCAATGCCTGCCTGGAATGTGGAACTGAGACAGTGGGCAACATTGTCTTAGATGGAAAGGAGGCTCCTGCGGGATGCTGCTGCCTGCTCCTTGACCAGGGCATTGCACTCCGCCCTGACATTCTGAGCACTGGGAGATCTGCATATTCTAATTTATGCATTTTTCATTAGGCACCTTATGCTTTAATAGAATAAAACATATTTAAGTGAAGATGGACAGAAAACGTAAAGTAATATTCAATTCTGTACTGAGCGTTTCATTCAATCCCCATAACAATCCTTAATGCTGTTAGTTGTTAATGATAAAAGTTAGCAATATTAAAATTAGGAAATGACCAAGTCCTATTCCGAATCTAGTATATTAAAAACTGCTTGGAAAGTACTGAACTTCAATCTTTTCAATAGGTGAGTTTGTGATTAGCCGAGGTTCATGTATTGGTAGGCAAGTATATTAAGGGACAAGATTCATTACGATATCTAATGCATAACATGAACCAAAAATGATAACTTTTTATTTTTAGGGATGGTTGCCTTTACTTTATAGATAGAAGTCTGAGGTACAGAGAAACAAAACAACCAGCCTTGGATCTCAGAGCTAGAAATAAACATTGTGTATGAATTATCTCATAATATCTCTGGGGATTCTATTTATTTAGACTAAGTTTACTCATGAGCCAATTGTAGCTCAGGGACTTCTGCAACTGGCCCAAGACTTTTGGCCAGGAGATGAGGGGGCAGGAGCAGGTGGTCTTAGGAGGCTCTAAGAATTTACTTCACAAAGTTAGACTACAGGGTAAGAAAGGCAGGCCAAAAGCAAGTCCAGATACTCTGAAAGCAGACTGCAGTCTTACTTATTGAGTGCCTAGTTGGTAATATAGATTGACTTCAGTACTCAGCATCTCCCCTCTGAGTAATTAGGGCAGTCTTATTGCCTTTTTGGTCCTGTCTTTAAAGGCAACATGTGCATGTGTTACAAAGCAAAGTGATGTGTGTGTAATTCCTTAGACATAGGACCCTCTGTTATACGCCCATACCTCACCTTTGTTATAGTCACTTCAAACACACTAGTTATCTTTGTTTGCAACCTTAGCCAGCCTTATGTACTTCTTCCTGAAAGTGCTGACCATCATGGGCTGATACATTACCCCTGAGGCAGCACTAAACTTGCTGTCACGAGAAATCTCCAGATACTCAGACCTCTTCATTATTCAGATATGATTGGCATGGTTCAACCCCCTCCTTCCCTTAGCTCCATCCTCCTCCAAGGGATCATCCCTAACACAGCCCTGATTGTGTTTAGCTATAGTTTTGGAAGAGACACGGAGATGACAACTCAATGAGTATGCAATTCCTCCTTCTCTGAGAGGTCCTGAAACAGATAGCTAGATCCTGAGCATTCTACAGGGGGTGTGGAAAATAAACCATATTTGTGGTTGGAAAACCAAGTGCAGCCATTTTTCTAACATTCTGGCTTTGATCAAATATCACAGCTTTGCTCCCAGCAATTTTACTCCTGATCATTTATCTCACATGTGGTGGTGAAAGGTACATTATTCGATCATGTTTTAGATTCATTGACATTCAGCCCAAACATTTTGGCCTTGTAAGAACAGTCCAATTTCACAGATGCCTGGAGGCAGTTGCTAAGCCATTGCCCTGCACTTCAGAGAGGAGTAAAATATCCCATTTTGTGGGAGACAAAATTCCTAAATCAAGAGGAAGGAGCAGAAGAGAAGTGAAGGAGAGCAGCAGGAAAGGGAGGAAGAAGAAAGGGGTTAGAGAATGACTTCTTTGTTCTTGCTCAGCCTCTCCATCCCCAAAGGGGAGGTCTTCTGGTTGAGGGACGAGGATACATAGAATGGAGGGAGGCTTTCAATTAAAGACACAAGATGGCATAAAGAAAGAGACCTTGCCCGTGGAGCCAGAGAGGCTGAGATTTGAGATTTGGCTCTCCCATTAATCTTCTTGTCACATTGAACAAGTTTCTCAGAAGACTTCTCTGCTTTTCAGTTTTCTCAGCTATGAAATGGAGATAAAATATTTCAAAGATTGTTACAAGAATTGTAGGAAATGCATGCCATGCAGGTACTAGCACATTGCTTGGTTTTCAATGAGACAGTAACCACTATTTAATTGTAGGTATAGGTATATGCATGGCCATACAAGTAAGTGGGACACACACCCCATCCCCTGAGTGTCTATGGTGCTGTTAATGAGATCCTGTGCCACATGGTGACCCCCCCAAATGGCTGGGTGATTTCAAATCTAAGCATGATTACAGCATCATAATTACTCCTGTAATCAAGCAGGAAGCTCAAGGTCATCCCAAGTGTTCCTCATTGCTCTTTCCTTGCATTTAATTATTCACTCAGTCTTACCATGTTTGTTGTCAAAATATTTTTTCATTTGAAAGTTTTTATTCATGTGTCATGTTCAGTGTTCCTTGATCACATTTTGAACCTAATTATCTTTATCCCAGGCTTTCTTGTGTCTTACTAACTGGTCTCCTCTAAACTTTCTCCATTGTAATTCATTTTTTCAAATAAGCTGTGTTTTGAAATAGCTCTCATTCCCACAAACCTTTGGTTGTTCCATGTCACGCACTGAAGATTGACGCATCGCTTGTTTTGGTTGTTCAGATTGTTCACACTTTGCCTCTAGCTCTCCTTTAGCTTAGGCTCTCCACCAGGGGTATCTTGTCTACCTGAGGCACTATTTTACTTGTCACAATTTTGAAAAGCGATGCTACTAGAATTCATTAGGTAGAGGACAAGGACAGTGTTTAACATCTGTAGTACACAGGGTCGCTGGCTAAAACCAGGGCATGCTCAGCCCCAAAGGTCAGTAGTGTCAGTGTTTATAAAATCTGCATTAAAGTTGAAGTCGTAGTCATGAAGGATAACCAAGGACCACAGCAAGCTCAGAAACAGGAAAACGAACTGCTCATTTGCTATTGCTTGCCAGTAGACAGCTAGCAGGGGCGGGGGTGGTGGTAGTGGTGGTGGTGGTGGTGAGGAAAACAGGCTGGACTACAAACCAGGATGGGAGGCTTGAGAATGAGGACGTTTACTTTTTTATCATTTGCTGTACTTATAGGACGTGAACATCAGTAATAACGGAACCAGACTGCATTGGACAGATGGGTGTCAAGTACCCTGTGGGAGAACACAGGTGGTCCAGATGAGAGGTACTCTGGTGTGACACTCAAAGAAGGGATATGAGAAAGGAGAGAAATCCTGCCTCTCTTGTATGAATGCCCACTTCTCTTTTCCATTAAGTGTTTATTGTAAACAGGCTAATACTCTCTCCCAGAACTACAAACACAGATTTGGAATAAGTAAATGCAAAAAAAATCATTTCTGGAATTATAAAATTATAAGAATAATATGAAATCAAATTAATTAAAATAACAGAAATTCATGGGTAACACCAAAGATACTACTAACAATTATAATGGTTCAAGTTGATACATAACCTTTCACCTAAACAGTTTACTAAAATAAGAGAATTCAAATTAAGTTTCTATAATGATATAAGAATTTGTGTGATACAGTCTTCCATGGTGCTATTTTAAGATGAATTATAAGCCGCTAAAATTCTAAATGCAATGCAGTGAAAATTTTTATAATTTATTTATTTCTTCTTTTTGCAATAAGCTACCAAATGTAAGATAGTTTCAGGAGAGAATTTAATGATAACATTTACATATGAAGATAAAAACACATACAGACCCAATATGAGACTAAGCAAGCTGAATTTTTTAGTTTGTTGTGGCTGATTTGTGCTTGCATTAGGACTTTGTAAGGTGACATGTATAATTAATCACTAATATTATTATTAATATCTCTTAATACAGAAGATGGATCATTGTGTATCTAAATTTCACCCTGACTTAGCTGTTACCTAATTAAAAAACTGAAACCAACAGTCAGGAAGAAAAATTAATGGGATACAGTTTAGTTTAAATCTTAGTTCACAAAGAGATCTGAAAAATAATTGCATATTTTGTCACGAGGAATATCTGTTAAAGTAAATCCATTGCAGTAGCAATTTGCTTATTCCCCAGGTCAAATGAATGTCTGTTCCATATTAGCACATTCATTTTATCTCAAGTTGTCTATAGGACTATTAGAAAACATGCAGGTTTGGACCAGTGAAGATAAAAGTTTAAATCACAGGGTGAACTGAAGACTTTATTTTTAACCTCATGGAGGATTACACTTTAATGAGACACTACTTCCTATCTCAGATGGAAGGTTTGCAGCAGAAAGAAGTTGAATGTGGTTACTAACTCAATTAACTCAATATTTTTAGAGCATACTTCTTAAATGACCTTAGCTAACATTAAAGCTAGAGAACAACATTAATGCTCACAAAGATTAAGGAACTTGTGCAATGTCACCTTTTGGGGGCCTAACTGAAACTAATGCATATGTATATTGAGCTACACATCTATTCATATATGAGTACATGTATCTGGCTTCTTTGTTTGACCTTCACTGCAACCTAGACATCAGACAGACCAGGAGGTGCCAATCCGATTTTACAGAGTAGGAAATCAGTCACTTAGATCATTTAGAAAGGACAAATGATTTCTTCATGATCCCACTCAGTTAAATACCTTTTCCACACATCACTTTATCTATAGTATTTTTTTTTGGCACTAGATAGCCATTACATGATGCACTAAAGATAAGACCTTGATGCTCAGTAAGATGAAGGGAGTAGGGCCAGCCAAATAGCTCAGCAGATTAAAGCACCTGCAAGCAGGTGCAGGGGTCAGGGGACCTTGCGCCTACTGTGCCGGCCCCTCCCCCAGGGCATGCTGAGATGGCAATTGAAACTGGGCATGGTGGAGCACTCCTGTAATCCTAGATCTTGGGAGGCTATAAACAAGCAGATCACTACAAGTCTGATCTAGTAGTGAGACCCTGAACACCCTGTAGACCCTTCCCTAAAAAACACAAAAGAAAAAAGAAGATAAAGAGAGTTGTTCAAATTAATGGTTGTGGTTGAAACTTAAGCACAAGTGTTCTGAGCACACACTCAATGTAGGAGTCTGTTACTATTTTTCAGAAATGTAGCTGCCATGCCAGTGGACACCAAGTTTGTAAGACTGACTTTCAATAAGACACTTGGAACTCCAGTGTAAAGAATAAACAAAAGAATGTACCACACTGAAACTTCAATTTCTGCAAAAGATGGTGATAGACTTTTCTGATGGCGAGGCTATCTTTTAGGTCTCCTAAATCTTATTGTGTGGCTAGCTGCTAACTGTGCTTAACGTACTCTGGTGGGGAAACTGACAAATCTAAATCAGTAGATTTTTTCAAAGGGAAAGAGACAGTAAACATACAAAAGAAAAAGCCAGGTACCTGTTTTCTGGAACTCTAAGGCTGCTGGAGGCAATTAAAGAACACCATTTATCCTTTTAAATATGATTCTGTCCCTTTAAATGCAATCATAATGACTTATGACTCCAGCAACCCTTCTTGATTACTGCCTGTTGCCATTCACTATCACCATGGAAACAGCACTGTTGCCAGCTGTGTGCTTGGTGATGGGGTGGAGGCGGTGCTGTTAGCTGGGGACAAAAGGGTAGTACATGTGTGACAATGAAAATCCAGAAGTTTTATCGCACAAGGGGAGAAATGATGAAGCTATGGCTCTCTCCACCCCATAGCAAGCCCCTAGGTAGGCTGTGATCCAGTGAGAAACCCCGGATCCGATGGTCTCAGCGCCCTTTGGTCTCTCTGGAACTAAAATAAGATGAGATGAGAAATGCACTAGTCTGGAAGATAAGTCACAGTGCAGCAGAAGGCATGCGAGGGGCAAACTGCATGTAGATTTCATCAACATGGTTTCTCAAGGAGACTCTTCAAGCCTGTGGGCCAGTCTTCTTGGTTGCCTCATTCAGAAGCTTCCAGGGTGTGAAGGATTCCAAGGGCAACCTGCAGAATTGGCCCAGCCTCTCCCTACTGATTCTACCTTTCCCCAACTCTTTTGTCCTGCTAACTGGATTTTCTACTACTTACTTCTGTTTTTTTGTATGTCCCCTTTGCATTTCATGCCCTTCTTTCCCTTCCCCTTTTCAGATCTAATCAATGATCCTAGGAAGTTACAGAATGAACGGAAGGGGAAATACTGCAATCTATTTCAACTGCTTATAGTTATGCACAGAAAACTGACATCAAAATGCTCTCAGGAACTTCCAAGTCACACAGAGAACTCTAGGGAAGTCAGCCTTAGAGCTCAGGCCTTCAAGATCCCATTCCAGTGCTTCTGGCACACAGTAGCACTCTGCCATATTTCACCTTTCACTTCTCTAATTACACAGAAGTACAATCAAATCTCCCCTCTTGGGTCCAGTTATTATCTAGTGCAGTGTTGTCTGGGTTTTCTTGGTGTGTATCTCTGCATGGGTTAGTTTTCTTCAAACACAGTAGAAGATTTCTCCTTATTGGATATCCAGGAAGGAGAAAGAAGGTGGTTTCATCATCTGTCCACTTTACTTAGAGTGGGCATTAAAATCCCTAGGCATGACATAGCTCAAAATAGGTATATGGAAGAGTATTAGAAAAATCAGAATATGATCGCTCTACAGTGCTAAACTTGCTGGGGCTGCAGGCTGCCAGGGGAATGAAGGACATCTTCTTAGACTTTGTTGCAAAAGCGATTCATTCAACTCTCATTTGTCTTTTCAAAGGGACTTTTGCACTCGACATCACACTTGCATTCTGTGCTCTCTGGAGAATGTCCACAATCAGTGCCTGAGGTTAGATGGAGAAAAGATGGCTTGTAAATATACATTGGTCTTGGATACTGCTGGCCTGGATTGCAGTACCGATTATGAAATTGTTTTACTTCTTTTCCTTTTCATTAGTTTGTTTTATTAGTACATGTTTGTAGTGCATGAGTTTACAGTTATCTTGAAGCATGGATAATGTCCACAATAGGGTTTTTTTCTTTATTTAATTTTTTTTATTTTTTTCTTTATTTAATCCCTTTATCCTTTCCACCTTCTGCCCTCTACTTCTAAATCCTTCTTCTTATTTTCATTCTTCTTGTCATTATTCTTAGCTTATGTTTATGACATGTGATGTTAATATTTCTTGAGATTATTATGAGACTAAGCAAAGCTTATGTTAGTTTTTCTTTCCCCTCCCCTTTCCTTTACATTTGCAAGAGATCTACTCCCTTGTGTCCCTCTTCCCATCCATTATTGGGCTTTATGTTTGTGCTTTTCCTTATTCAAAAGAGAGATTGTGTACCTGATTTACTTTATCCAAAGTTATATATTCCAGGTGCACTATTTAACTGCAGATGTCTTGAATTTATTCTTCTTTACTAGTGAGTAGTATTCTGTTATGTATAATAATGGTTTGTAATCCTGTAACTCAGTTCTGTCCCAAATTTACTGATCAAGGAGATTATGGGGCCACAGAGGAAAGTAATCAATGATGTAGA
>NDGM011183941.1:0-14764 GCA_002564305.1 Octomys mimax | reverse complement strand
TTATTGAAACTGTCCTACTGATTTGATTTGAAACTGTCTCGTTGCTATTTGTTTATCAATAAATTATGGCAAAAAAGAAAAAAAAGAAGCTTTCTTTCCCCCCCGCCCATAAATATATTCTGCTCTTAGCCTCCATTGTTCCTGACATTCATTCTTCATTCTTAGAGAACATGACTTCATCTCAGGGATGTTTTGGGTTGGGAGTGATAGTTTTTCTCAGGCACCAGGCAAAGCAGGGAAACAAGCAGGAGGAAAATGGGAAAGGGGCTTTCTTATCTCAGAGGACACGGAGAGAGTTTGGGGAAGATACGGAATTATCTCTGTGTCCTCCAGAATAATAAAACCCCTTTCCCTTTTTCCTTCTGCCTGTTTCTCTGCTGAACTGGGAGCCTAAATAAAACCTACCAGGGAGTTTCATTCCTCTATTATGAGTCCTACCTCCATAGATGAGTCCAAGACACACAGACAATAATAACGACCTGGTCATTAAAAAAAATAAAAAATCCTTTGATCCTTTGATAAATCTTAGAGAAATCTCAACAATTGCAATGTCATTACAAACTACTGTAAAACTTCCACAATTTTATTTTGTAAGCAAAATAATGACCTTTATATTAAATAAATGAGGAACAAACATTTCCATATTGTTTTCCTGTATCATGGAAAAAATATGGAGAATATGTTATTTGAGATTTGATTACATCAATTTTATAAACTTTATTTTTTACATTTGATCACAGACTTCAAAATTCTTCCTGGTGCTTTAGGTTCTCAGACATTAATATGGATTTATGTTGGGAAGGGAAGTAGACATTATTAATAGTAACAGAAAGTGAGATTCCTGGAATACTTTTTAAAAATGAGCTAGTGAACCACAGTGCTGTAAGAAGTCCTATGACAATAGTTATATGACTTAAGGCAAATCATTCCACCCTACCTCAGCTCCAGTTCTTCCATTTTTCCATTTTCTGTTTCCATTTTCCGTTTAAAATGGGACTAAGCTTTTCTCCCACCCTTATCTGACAAATAGGCTGTGAAAATTGAATGGTTACATGCACAAAGGATTTGTGGCCCTGGAAACACCCTGTCCTGTGATCCAATATTATTAATAAAATCCACTTACTTATTATAGAGTCACACTTTAAATTCTTTCTTCTCAACATTTTCACTAATCGCCCTTGTTCTACTCATATCTCTGCATCCCTCCCAGTAGTATTTTAAACTGTGCATGTTCTTTGGATTCAAAAGCAATGACAAACTGTATACAGGTTCAAGGTTTCTTTGTTTTGATTTTTTTTTAAATGTATTTGTTTGTAACAAGGTCTCACTACACAGCTTGGACTCATAGTGATCCTTCTGTTTTCAGCCTCCCCAGCACTGGGATTACAGGCATATGCCACTACACCCGCCCAGACTTTGTGGTTGACTCAGCCTGCCTTAGGGTCAGGGCTAGCGCAGCATGTGGTGTCCCATATTGGACCATGGTCCCTGGAGTTGAACTGCAGTCCTTGTGCTTACCTAAACTTGCCTAAGCAAATGCTTTAGTCTGCTGAGCTATCTCACCGGCTTTTGTTTTGATATGTTATTTTCTACCTTTATGCTTTCATAAGCATTTCACATCCTAATTTAATGACCACAGCAGTGCAGCCTCCTTTAATTGCCACCCTATACATTTTAAAATTTGTTGCATCCTCTGCTTTGGAAGTAATTTTTTAAATCACATTCAAATATTGAATTTGATATCCTGAAGCTGTAATATACTGTGCTTCTCAGCCTATCACAAGCAGCCTTGCCCTCCACAGCTCCCCCGGAGGCCACACCTTCCTGATGTTCACACCTTGTCCGTAGTGCTGGGGTAGAAGAGGAGACTATTAACATATCAGACCCAACAGCGGCTTTCAGTAAATCCATAGGAGAATGAGGAGGGCTCACCTACACTCAACCATCATCTAGTACACTGTCACACAAAGGGCAGCACCGACTTCAGGTAAATGTTTAATTAGGTCTCTCATGAGGTTGGTTTAGAGGCAGTTTCTGAATGGTTGTACTGATGAAGGTGTCATCCCAGAAGGATGGACGGAGCTTTCTCACTGCTGGATATGTGTCTGTCTCCAAAATACCAGTCAAAATTGAAAATAGACAAAAGAAGAGATAGACAGACAGACACAGACAGACAGATGGAGAGAGGTAGAGAGATAAAGAGAGACAGAGAGGGACAGAGAGACAGACGGGGGGGACAAAGAGAGAAGGACGGAGAGAGACAGAAAGAGAGGGACAGAAAGAGAGAGGGACAGAGAGAGAGCAACAGAGAGACAGAGAGACAGACAGACAGAAAGACAGACAGAGAGAGGGATAGAAAGACCGAGAAAGAAATACAGAGAGACAGAGACAGAGAAAGGACAGAGAGACAGAGAGAGAGGGACAGAGAGACAGGGAGGGGGACAGAGAGAAAGGGGGGGGACAGAGGGAGACAGAGAGAGGAACAGAGGAAGAAAGTGACAGAGAGACAGACAGACAGACAGAGAGACAGAGAGAGGGGTAGAGAGACAGAGCAAGAAGTACAGAGAGACAGAGAGAGAAAGGAACAAAGACAAAGAGAGAGAAAGACAGAGATAGACAGACAGACAGACAGACAGACAGACAGACAGACACACACACACACACATACAGAGAACCAATTAATACTAAGCAAGAATTTAAAGATTTAAAGTTTGGGTGCCCCACATCTATAGCTGACTTATAGTCCTGTAAGCTTGGAAATTGGATAAACTTCTCTAAGTCTCCATTTCTGCATCTGTGAAATGGAGATGACATCTAGTTCACATGGCAATTTTAAGAATTAAGAATGTCTTCTGTACCTGCTACCAAAGTGAACCCACTACGAAGTGTGCTGAGGTGAAGACGCAGTGCAGATCCATCCCCCTACTGCAGTTCTCCTCTGGGACTTCTGCTTGCTCCAGCCATCTGAGCATGTTTCTGGCAGACCAGTGAGACCTAAAATTGAGAAACAGGGAGGCAGTTCTCAGAAAGTGGTTTTATTTGTATGCATACAGCAACAAAGAAATTTTAGAGCTGGCCAAATAGCTCAGCAGATTAAAGCACCTGCAAGTAGGCACAGGGGCTGGGGGCTCCATCCCTGGGCCTTCCATGCCAGCCCCACTCCTGGGGAATGTTGAGACAGTGATTGAGGCTGCACTTGGTGGTGTGAGCCTGTAATCCCAGCACTTGGGAGGCTGTAAACAGGTGAATCACTATGAGTCCAATCTAGTAGTGAGACCCTGAACACCCTGTTGACACTTCCCTAAAATGCAAAAAAAAAAAAAAGAAGAAGAAGAAGAAGAAAAGAAAAGAAAGAAAGAACAAAGAAATTTTTTTAAATTAATTGTGGAAAGACCGACATTTTCATTATAGATTTTTTTAAAGTGCTTTTTCCCAAATATAGTGGTGCACACATGTAATCACAACACTTGGGAGAGGCTGGGGCAGGAAGATTGCTGGGAGTTCGAAGCCAGCCTTGACTACAGAGTGAGTTCAAGGCCAGCCTGAACTGCATAGTGAAAACCTGTATCAAAAAAAAAAAAAAATCCAAAAATAAATAACTAAATAAATAAACAAATAAATGTACTGCTTTTCAGACTCATTTGGAAAGTTATGTTAATCATTTCTATCTTTTGGACTGTCTTCAAAAAGTATTTAAGGTGGTCTCCTTTGGAATTGTCTGTAGTGTCCTACAAGGTTAAGTGGCATTTCTTGATCAGTGAGATCTGATCCCTCACTGCAGGTTGTTGAGCATAAACATTCAAGTGAAATAAATCAGATTCACATGTGCAAACATCACATTGTCTCCTTAGTGTGAGAACCTGAAAGAGAAAAATGGAATCTAAAGGGTTCAAGACATACTGGGAAAAGGAATAATACATTATTCAAAAGGCAAGAGTTCCTGAGTTGAGGAGGATAGGAGAGGGAGTAGGAAAAAGAGATTTATCTATGTATGTAAGCAGGATGGAGGAGGGGGCTTCCAGACAGCTCAGCAGATTAAAGCACCTGCTTAGGCAGATGCAGGGGTTGGCGGTTAGATCTCTGGCCTGCCGTGCTGGCCCCACCCCTGGGGCATGCTGAGATGTCGAATGAGACTGGGCGTGGTGGTGCACACCTGTAATCCCAGAACTTGGGAAGATGAAAACAGGAGAAGCACTACAAGTTGGATTTGTGTAATGACACCTTGTAGACCCTGCACTAAATACAAAAATAGAAAAATAAAATAAATAAACATCTGTAAGCAGGATGGTTTGGACAACTGTACTGTACATTTCCACTGGTTTACGGAAAGGACCAGATGATACTTCACTTGCTTTATCTCCTTTTTTCAATGGTTTGTACTTTTTCTCTTCATAAGTTCTTATGCATTTCTTTCTTTTTTTTTTTCTTCTTCCATTGGAAGATAATACTATTACAACAAACACTGTGAAATTCATATTATTTTGCTAAGAGAAATTCCGTATCACTTGTAATTTTTCTGTTTAAATTCTAATGTGTACTCTCTTTAAAAAATATAAATAAATAAATAAATAAATAAAATAAAAATGCCAAATCAAATCATTTTTTCTGGGGAAGGTCAGCAAAACATGCATGGGGTAGCTTATAGTCCAGGGTGGCCTTTAATGAATTGGAGCTGAACAGACCAGAAGAAGAAGTGAGCCCATGAGGTGTATCCTAGGAATACCTGACAGTCTAATCAGGGTAGAGGAATTAAAGCTCATTCAGAGAAATAAGAGACTAAACAGCCATAGTCAGGCAAGGTCAGATGGCCAGCAGACTAGTAAGCATGGCACTCAATGTGGTACACAGTGAAAACAAACTGTAATTCATTGACTGTAACTGCTCCTCCTCCAAAGACTAATTCTAAGACGTCGAATAGCACATAATGAAAGGAGATAACTTAGATAAGATATTAGAAAGTTTTGACAAAATAGGCACAATGGGAATTAAAAGGAAAGTATTTCAGTCAATGCTCTCCAGAGAAACATATAAGACATACAAGGTAGGCTTTCAGTGGCTGCCTGCAGGGTCAAGTGTGGATGAGTGCAAGAGGACCATTTGCCCTGGAGATCCAAAGACCTAGAGATCACTTCAGTGTCCAGTCAGCATCTGCATCACGATGCAAAGCATCTGCCCTGCACGCCAGGAGATGGCGTCCAGAAGGAAGGATGAAGCTCCTATGAAGAAACACAAGCAGCCTTTCTTCATTACCTTTTTATGCCACTTAGGCAACAAGCCCACTGGAGGCTGTCACCAGCTCCCAGTAGATCCCAGAAAACCCTCATTGGCTCCTCTCAGCCACACCCATAACTCTGCCAGTCCACCTTAGTTGGGCATTTCTTACTCAGGCCAATGCAGTCAGATAGCCACCATAGAAAAAGAATAATGTAGCTATCACACAGACGGGATTGAGGAATAGAAGGATTGTGAGCATCTACAAGAAAACACAGCAGTAGAGAGTATATTGGTGGGGGATGAAGTATCAAAGAACATGATTTATTAACTTTAAAGTTTTGTAGAACCATATCTCAGAACTTCAAAATAAATCACTAAAATCATACCATATATCAGAATTTTTAGAAAATAGAATTTCTGAAGGAATAAAAAGATCTAGCTGTACTTCAGAGAGGCAAGGAGGAGTAAGGAGTGAGAACAGACGGTCACATCTGTACGTCAGCTCCTCAATCATTCTCTGCAGAGCACTTCCCACAGTGAAAGAAGCTTGGACACAGCCACACAAGTGCATATCACTGAGACTTGTCCGATGAGAACTGCAGGGCTGTGGGAAGGGGGACAGATTGGGGGGTAAGAGTAGTAGGAAGTGATGGAGCAGAAGAGGGTTAAGTGGCATCTTTGAGGGTAAGAGTGATTATAGCATATTGGTGGAGCTCAGAGAAATAATGGGAAGTGGCAATAAACAGGTACAGGTAAGAAATTCTACAAATATTTATACGAAAATGGACTTTTTTTTCATTTGGGGAGAATAGTAAGGGACATCAACAATAGATCATAAAACCTTTAGATGCCTAACTCCCTTGGACAGCACTATGCAATGCAGGCTGAGGAAACTGTTCTACTAATGCAACAGACAAAAATCTAAAGGCCGATACTATGTCCAGGCCAATTTCCTTAGGCAGGGTCACTGCCCTTCTCTAAACCCAAGGTTCCTCCTTTGTCAGTGAGGGTGATAGTCATCATGCCTGCTGCCTAAAGCTGCAGAAATCCTATGACTTTTAGCCTAGTACAAATAAGAAGAATGTGACATGCAATGTAAAAAACTACTTTGGAAAATTCATGGTCTTTCAATACAGTAACCTCAAGACATAAAAATTCATCCATTTTCAATGTAACCTCAGTTTAGTTCAACAGCAACTTTATGTAGAGCTTTATTTAAATTTTTGCCACCTGTTCAGAATGTTGATCTTTTCACTAGTACTAGTGAGGAAGTACCTTGAGGGCAAAACAAATGAATATCTGGAAAACAATGAGTATTTCCTTTATGATAACCTGTCCTTGGTAAAAATGAAAATCCACATAGGAAATTCACCATTTTTGTGGATCTATATTCTCATCTTGATCCCAAACTTAAACATCTGATTATCACAACTGAAAATTAAATTTGTGTCACCTTATGATCTGAATGACCATTGATCCCATGCTAGTCAGCCTGTCTACAAATATTGCTGACGTGATGCCAGGTATGGGTGCTGCTGTGCAGACAAGACTGTGCACATATGAGAACTGTTAACTCGCCTGTAAACAGTTATGGATTTATGGAGCTACTAATGCTTCATCTGTATCTTCTCAATTTAAATCTTGTATAAATGAAGAGAATATGTTTTGTCATTTGAACATAATCTATCTCATAGATTTCTTAGCAAGAGATCTATAGTGTTTATTTTCTCCAGCTTGGATGAGATAGGAAAATGATCATTTGTTATGGTTAAGTAAATACTTAACAGATGTTCTTGTTGAAGAAATTATGGTGCCTATTTAATTTCTATCATAGCCCGCTGGATTAGGAAGAAATCTATAGTCTAAATGTATTACAGTGTTTTGCTTGTTCTAATATTTTTTCTGCTTGTTGCAATTTACACTTTAGAAGGAACATTAGCGAAAATAATCAAAATTATAACTATTTCAGAAACTTATATTCTCAGTTCCCAGGTTTCTACCGTATAATCTCTAGGACTCAGAAACAACCTTGTTGCAGTGACCTTAGAAAAATTCCCCCAAATTAGTTAGTGTTGGAGGCTAGCAAACACCTCAAGTCAGCTTTGGGCATTGGCACAGACCAGGAAAAGAATATATGATGTGTGATCAGAGCATATGGAGAATGTTTAAATTTTTAAAAATGATCACAGTGAAAGAGTGTAATTCTCCTAATCTCTTCCACTCCCAGGTTGAGCACATTTATCCCATTTTTCTTGCCATTTTCTGAGGCAGGTCTGGAAGTGCTCTTTTGCGAGTCAGTTCAGTTGTGGTGTTGTAGCTGCCTTGATGTCCTGAATGAGTGAAAAATTTTGCCTTTTGTGATCCTTTTGACTTTGAAGAAGACCTTGAAGTCATGTAGTATCAGATGCAATGAATAAGAACACACTGTGATTGTGTTATTTGACAGAAATCACCATAAATATTGGATCAATGAGGTGGGATAAAACAATTTGGTGAAATTTTACATTAAGACTACTAGATTAAAAAGCACTTTGTCACTAATGCCTGCAAAACACTGAAAATAATTCTGCTCTTTGAACACACTTGTTCCACTCTTCATGGTAACGTGACTCTGACTGTGAGAAGTTGCTGCCTTATAGTTATACATTGACTGTATATTTTGACCACCTTTGTATCTCATTCAGTATCTAAATTCAAAGGAAATTGGGAGAAAAATTAAAATAGTCAGTCATTTCTTTTAACTTCACAGAACATTCTCCTGCTGATCTTACCTACTGGGGAATCGGTTTTTTTTTTTTAAGTGGCCATTTTTGTTGACTCCTATTTCTATTTTCTCCCCTCCTTTTTGAGTTTTGGTGGATTTGGCTGCCCTTGCAATAAGTGACAAGTAGAGTGACTTAGTGATTTAGGTCCCATCCTTGATTGACAAAGCCACCCCACCCTGGGAAAGAGCTCTACTAATTTCTGGGACTTAAGTTCTATCCCTGCAGCCATAGTTGCTGAGTATAAGAGGAGATAATGTATAACTGCAATACAAATAAAGACAACTTATCTAGACTTTGTAATCGCAGTCTCCTCTTCAGAGCCTAAGAAATTTTCTAATTAAATTCTGTGTATTTACAACCCAATTCCACCATTGCACAAGAAGAATGGTCAAATAGCAAAGAATGATTGTGAAGAAAGGTACTTTAATCAGTCAGAATGGATGCAGGCTTGTATTATAGAACAGAAAACTAGAATATTGTTGCTTAAAATTTTAGGTTTTCAGTTACTGGCTGACGGTGAAGTCCTATGGTACCAAAAGGGAGACCCAGACAGAAGCTCAAGGAGGTGTCTCTGTTCTCTCAGGAACAGAAACATTATAACAAATCATACTAATACTGGAATACCAGATCTCCTTGTAATCTCATCTATGCTCCTTAAACAGACATCTCCCAAACACCTAATGGAATCATCACCTAATTCTTAAGGGGGAATTATTTACAACATGGAGTAACCCATGTCTAATTACTGTCTGTTTGTCTGTGAATTTTCTCATTTTAAATACTATCCTAACCAAAAACAAATGTAATTAAGCTTAGTTTCTATCAGATCCCTGTAGGTGAATAATTTCTACTATCTCTTTGGCCCATTTCTATCTTATTATTCTATAAGTGCACACAGTCCAGGGTTACCTAATTATCATACCTACAGCATCTTTTTAATAAAAGTATGAGCCCATTTTATTTCCTATAATTTTAGTACTGTCCTTTCTCCTATCATTTCATTCATCTTCTGATTCATATTGACCAAAAAAATCCTACTGTGAATTTTGCTAGTAAAGTAGGTAGCTAAGAAAATTCTCTTGATATTTCTTACCATCAATATTTGGAGGAGAACCACATTGCAAGTATACAATTCAAACAATAAAACATACACAAATATACGTACATAAGCATGCAGACAGATGTAGACGCAAATTCAGATCATACCCAGTACTGGTTGGTTTCAAATTTTGAGCCCCCAATTAAACTATCTTTCTGTATTAATGCAACCAAACAATGGTCTCAGAAAACTTTTACACACACTTTGTAACATTCCTTGGGATGTACAATAGCCAAATGAGAGAAACATTAAAGGAATTTATATAAATTATAGCTTTTATACTTCTTGGATTGTTTTTCTCCTTACCTGACAGACCCCATTCATGGCTAACATTCCTCAACTATTCTTGCATCACACTTTTAAGTCATAAAACAAATGTTCTCTGAAGTCTGTGCAGACGCTATAAAATGATTTTCTAAGTGTACATGGTGACACACTGTGGGTGTCTGTCTTGATATTTCAATTACCCATCTTCACTCTCTTTCCAAACTGTATGTCTTCTTATTTTTGCTAGGTTAGTTGTCTGTGCCTCTGTCTGCAGCATGGGTTAACTTTATTTCCCTGATGCCCTGAAGTTGTCCACATGATTCATTTTAACCAATGAATATTAGTTCACATTCCATGATATGAATCTACATAGCTTTTGTGCTGGTTACTTTTTTCTTCTTGGTGGAGCAAAACACCCAACACCTAAAATTAAGGAAGGAAAGATTTAACTCATAGTTAGTTTAGGTTTCAGTCCATAATCAGCTGTCTCTCAGGCAGCACAGCACATGGCAGAGGGCAGCTGTTCATGGAGGAGGAAAAAAGCAAAGAGCAAAGAAAGAGGGAACAGCTGAGGCAGCTAGCGAGCCTCTTTGCCTTCCTTACATTGTAATGCAGACCACACACCCCAAGGTGGGTGCAGCACTCATACCCGCAATCCCAGCATTGAATCATGAATTAATCACAATCTCTAGAAGCTGCCCCATGACTGTATGAAGCTTTGTGTAAACAACTAGACACAAATTATAACAGATATTTTTGTACCCTCTTGGTCTTTATCATGACTGTGTGAACATACATCTGGTTGTTGCTAGTAATACTATTATGTTACAAAAGGGAAGCAAACCAAACCTAGTGCATAGTTTAGTATTAAGCCAAGTTAACACACAGTAATTCTTCTTATACAAACAATTTTTTGTCCTAAACATATATAAATATAATACTAACATCAATATACAGGTCACAGAAATCAAATATATTATTTAACTATTGAAAGTTTCAAATATTTTTGATTTCCTTTTTATAATCCCTCAGATCAACTTTCCTCAATAAAATCAGTAAAATCTATAAAAATAAAGATAATAATGTTATTATTAAAATGCCAGCATGAAAAGTAAAATCCATTAAACATGAAATCAAGTCTAAGTATTTGCTATTACACTAGTTACAAATGAAAGCAAAGTTTTCTACTATAGTCTGTGAGGGCATGCTACATACTGAATTAGCCTTCTTGCCACAAGAAAAATAAAACACAGACAAAATATGTAAAAGAAACAAAAAGATACAGTTTCTCAGACATCGAATGTAAATTACTGCAAGCTGTAATTCCTAACAGAAGGGAAAGAGATTTCAGGCCAAACCTAGGAAAAAGCAAAGAACACAGCGGCTTTTCTTAGATAAGTAAACAGAGCTGAAGTCTGGAGGGTGACAGCGGCTGTAATTTGCAAAGCAACATGTCCTAGGAGAGCACAACGCAGGCAAAAAGATCAAAACATGTTCATAATCACACTTGGGGGATTTGTACCAAATTCTAACAAGCAGTACAGGCACAAGATAACAAACTCAAGACCCAACAAAAAACCACCACCAGGGAAAAAACTAGAAAGAAGTTGCAGGTTGAATTATTACCAGAGTTTTTACAAGTTTGGGCATATTTAAATTCCAATCAATCAAAATGAGAGGCCTCATTAAACACCAGGACAGAAGCACTCCAAAATTAGAAGTATACTAGCTCCACACTAAAGGAAATAGTTTACTTTTTCTTTTCCTGTTTCTGTTACCCACTCCTAGTTTAAAAACAAGTGTTGAGAGAAAAAAGCAAACTACCTTTATCCTAGAGAAAAACTACATTTCCTGAAGGAGGAAATTACAATCCACACATGAGAAGCTAATATTTAAAATGTCTAGTAACCAACAAAAGCAGTATAAACAAACTGGTGAGAGAAACAGAAAAAACATAGTTTATAACCAAGTAAAAATTCAGGCAACTGAAACAAAACCAAAATAGGGCAAGCCAAATAGTTCAGTGGATTAAAGCACCTGTAAGCAGGTGCAGGGCATGTAATCCTAGCATTTGGGAGGCTGTAAACAGGAGAATCTCTATGAGTCTGATCTAGTAGTGAGACCTTGAGCACCCTGTAGATCCTTCCCTAAAATACAAAATAATAATAATATAAAATTACAATATATATATCATAAATTAAAAATTTATAAGGATTAATGAAGTGTAATAAATATGTCAAAAATTGTAAGGAAAATTATGAACATGAAGAAAATACAAAAATAATAAAAAAGAGAAAAGTTAAAATAGAACTTTCATTGAAAATATCAAAATATTGAAATAAATATTACAGAAGTAAGGTAGGTTAATATGAAAACAAAGTAAAAGGAACTGTGAAAACTAAGGACACATGTTTCAAAGCTATAGAAAAAAACACATATACTCTCAGCAATATGGGAAACAATGCTAATCAAATAGACGTACAATTGGAGGCTAAGAGAAAATGACTGGACATTTGTCATTGTAAGTGCATATATTAAAATGTTTTTGTAGAAGCTTGATTTAATCATTTAAGATTCTACTTTAAAAGCCCAAAAGAGAAAATTAAAACCAGATTACAAGGTAAGGATTAATAATGATGCAGCATGGTATGGTTTACTTACGTGTTGCCCAAAGACAAACACGTTAATGTCTGGTCAACTGCCTTGGTGCTACCATGAGGCAGTGAGGCAGGGCTTAGGCTGAGGAACAACTGACATCACCAGTGGGAGCTCCTGAGGAGCATGGTGGGACCTGTCTCTTCTGTTTCCTTTCTGCTGCTTTTTCCTCTCCTCTCTTTGCATCCTGGCCTCCACAAGGTGAGCAGTTCCCTCTGCCTTGCCCTCCTGCCTGATGCACTGGCTGCAGAATGTTGGTTGATCACGGACCGAAAGCTCCAAATTTCAAGGAAAAATAAACACTTTCTCCATAGAGAAGGTATGACTTCTCCCAGGTATGTGTCAAAATAGCAGAAAGCTAGCTAACACAGAAGAAAAAGCAAACAAAAACAACAGAAAATCAGTAAAGACAAAAACAGCTTTTAAGAAAAATGATGACCCACTAGTTTGACATTGACAATCTCAAATTAAGTAAGAGGGGAAATAAATGTGAATTTAACATTAAATATATAAATCATTAAATTTTATTAAAAAGTTGATTTTTGAGGGCCAGCCCTATAGCTCAGGGGATTAAAGTGCCTGCTTAGGCAGACACAAGGACCAGGGCTTGATCCCCTGCATGCTGTGCCAGCCCCACCCTTGGGCACACTGAGACGACTGAGACTGGGCGTGGTGGTGTGCACCAGTAATCCCAACTCTTGGGAGACTGAACACAGGAGGATCACTATGAGTCCGATCTATGTAGTGAGACCCTGTATACACTGTACTAAATTAAAAAGATGTTGTTCAATAAAATGGATAAATTGATAAAAGTTATCAAAAGAGTTAAGAAGCAGAAAATTCCAAGCCCTATAAACATTAGAAAGTTGTTTATAATTTCACACCTCTATAAATAACAAATGGCCCCAATGAACTTCAATATCAAGTGGATTTCATGGAGAATTCTATTAAATATTTAGTAAACAAATAATGCCAATTTTACCCCAAAATTTCCACCACATACTAAATGAGGAGGCACAGTCTTTTGCTTTATGCTGCCAACAAAGCTAGACAAAGATATTGAAAGAAAACTGCAAAGCAATATTTCTTTAAAACATTGATGCAATTTTCTAAACAAAAGTATCAGTAAATGGTAATTATGGCAGAAATGTAAGATTATTCTACTATTTGAAAATTAAACCAATGTTATTCACCACAAGCAGAATATAAAAAATAAATACTTCTCAACACTGATAGAGAATCCATTTGATATAGTCAAATTATAGAATTATTAATAATAAAGTGAAAGAAATCTAGAAATTAATAAAAGCAAAAAACTTTCCAATTCATCAACAGCATCTACAAGTAACTATAAGGATCTTTGGATAATGTGGAACTTAATAGTAAAACAATGAACATTTTTCTTCCAAAATGTAAATGAAGCAGTAATGTAAACTCTTTACCTTATTTCCTGTCTTCTCTCCTTTCTCTCCATTGTTTAATCCTTAAATTCTGCTACTCTCCATTTAAATGTGCTATTATACCTTTCAGTTTTTATTTCTTCTTTTGAACAGCAATGTGTAATACTAAAACCATGCTTGAAATACCTGTCGTGTTGGTCTTCCAAATGTGTGCCACTTCTAATGTCATATTAATTATTATAATACTCTCTTTAGAGTAATTTTTTTAAGGTAATAAAAGGAAAGGACAGACAAGCACAAAAACCTGAGTTTTCTTGAAAGCATTTGGTAATATTCAATCATATGTCCTATATTATATCTGTTAATCTGGCAACAGATTTGATGATAAAAATGAACAATCTATTAATCATTGTTAATCAACTATTCTTGTTTTGAAAATCTGTAACGTATGTATTGTTACATGTTACTCTGTTTCTGTCTCTATCTTTGTTTTTATTGCTCTTGTTCTTATTCTTCAAAAAGAAAGTATAATAAATATAAAAAATAATGCAAACTCTCAATCTTCAAAATTAATACTTTTCTTTTTAAGGTTCTATCCAGTGAAGTGAAGCAAGAAATGTGAATAAAACATATACTACTTCAAAAGAAATAAACAAGACTACTTTTATTTTCAGTAAGTATGTTTGTATACATAGATCAACACTAACGATTTTATAAAAGACCAAGACAAAACACACAATCGATAAAAAAGCACAATCAAATCTTAATTTATCAAGGTCACAGTAAACATGGTCACTACATTAAAATCAATTCAAATTTTTAAATTTTGAAAACAAAATATAAAATAAGATTCAATTTTGATTAGGATAACTGATACTGTGGAATAAAGCTACCAAAACAGGTACTATCTCTATCCCAAAAGTAAACCATATTATTATAAATACTTAAATAAGCAGTTATTCTGTGTACAAAAGAATAAATATTATAAAAATGGCAATTCTCCCCAAATTGATATTAATCCCAAGTGAAAATTTTAAATATTGTTAATCAGACTGTTTGATCTTTATGGGAATGCCAACAATCTCAAACATCAAAAATGTATTTGAACAAGAAAAACACAATTAAAGGACCTACATCATCTGACTTGAAGACTTTATATCCCATACAAGGAAGAGAATATACAAATTATTTGGTTTTCAAATCATACACTTCAAGTTGATGTATGTTATTATATAAATTATAAAACCACTGATTTTGTTGAAAAATATATGTAAATGTTTTGGATTTCAAAAATTTGGTTTAGGGCCAGGGAGATGGCTCAGTGGAATAAGCGCTTCCCTGGCAAGCGCAAGAGTCTGAGTTCA
>NDGM011183940.1:0-10044 GCA_002564305.1 Octomys mimax | reverse complement strand
GGTCCCTGGAACTCGGAAGAAAATCCTACTCGGCGGGCGGGGTCGGGGAGGAGCGGCATCAATATCTTGACATTTATCACTATTGTGCTATTCTAAGGACTATAGCTTCATAAGATACTTGGATACCTGGTAAGCCAGTTTTCTGCTTTAAAAACTCTCTGACACCTTAAGAAATTTGCTCACTTGTCAAAACTCAAAAGTATTTCATGAAGCATTGCAAAGCAAACTCTTGTTTATTTGCATTTGAGAAAGTATGACATTTGTAAGAGATAGAGCCTTTTATTCATGAAATGGCATAGACCTTCCCTTATATACTTTGTAAAATGTTAATATCTGTGCACATTTTCACTGCATTGATACATAGAGGTGTTCCTGTGCTCCTCTTCATATATTGAAATCTGAATTTCTCCCAATTCCTCTTTAATTCCTATTTCTATTCCACTTCTAACTATTACAAGCTGCTGTTGCTTCTCAGGACTATTACAGTAGTTTCTTTGATATTAGGATATATCCTTCAGTCATTTTCTAGGCTGCATGGGCTAAATGTGGATAATTTCTTCAGACTCAGCCTTCAGCTCATGAAATCAGTCTTCAAATGTGCTTAATCTGTTACTTAACATTCAAACATTCACTGGGCTTTTTAATCAAGGGTTGCAATTTTATATCTAGAAATTGTATTTTATTCCTTTTAAAACATTTCTGTATACTTAAGAGTTTCCATTTTCTTCTAATCCTTATTTCATCCACTTAGTACTTCCAACTATTTATTTTATTTTACCTTTCAAGTTTCTCTAGACATCCAAATCATGCATATTTTCACTTCTAATCTTTTTTCTGAAGTCACCCCACATTTGAAACTCTACTGTGCCCTAAATAAAGTCAAAATTCTCATTGAATAGTTTTCATGTTTCTGACATTTGCTCTGCATGTGTGTTTATCTGGAGTTTCTGCTTGTGTTACACAAAAAATACTCTAACAGCTATTTCTCACCTGTGGCTGCATGCTGATGTTGAGTTCAGGACACACCTGTCATAGGAGTCACATAGAATCAAGCTTCTTTCTTACTAAGTACTATTTGCTGCCAATTTTCTTCAAGGTCCTCAGTTACATTACTGTGCCTTTTAATTGTAACAAAACATTGTAACATCTTTTAAAATGACCACAACAGTCCTAACATAGTTGATTATTATGCTTAGTAGACTATTCAGAACGAGAAAAAGCTAAAGTGGTTATTGTCTCAGTTACTTTTCTCTCATTGATGGGACAAAATACACAACACCCAAAATTAAGGAGGAAAGGTTTATTTAGTTCACAGTTAATGGAGCTTTCAATCCATACTTTGCTGGCTCCAAGGCAGAGTGGCACATGGCAGAGGGCACCAGCTCATGGAGCAGAAAAAAACCAAAGCAGAACAGGCCAAAAGGGCGGAGCAGAAGCTGCAGTGGCTAGCAAACCTCTGTTCCTTCTTAAATAGATTGAGGCTATTCACCCCAGGGCAGATGTGGCACTCACACCCATAATCCCAGAATGAGATCATGAATTAATCATAAACCCTAGAAGCCTAACCCAATGACTGCATGTGGCTTTGGGGTATCTCAGTTACTCTTCTCTCTTTGCTGGGACAAATACCCGACACCCAAAATGAAGGAAAGAAAGGTTTATTTAGCTCACAGTTACTGGAGGTTTCAGCCCATATTTAGCTGGCTCTAAGGCAGAGTCGCACAGAACAGAGGGCATACGGTTCACAGAGAGAGAACAACAACAATGGCAATAGGAAACAATGGCAACAGAGGGAGAAAGCCTGTCTCCCTGAAATTGCATTCAGGCTATCGCCCCAGGCTGGGGAAGGTACACACACCCATAATCCCAGCAGTACTACGACCCATAATCCCATTGGATCATGACTTAGTCTCAAATTGTAGAAGTCCCTGACCCATGATTGCATGAGACTTTGGGGGAACAACTAGACGCAAACCATAACATGATGGAACAACTAGACAAAACCATAACTTTCTGCCACTGCCCCCAAAATACTTTATGAAAAAGGCATTTTAGTCCATCTCTAAAACTTGCCAAAGTCCTAACACTTTCAGCATTGTTAAAAAGTCCAATTCCCAAGTCTCCTCCAAGATCTAAGGCAAACTCTTAGCCGTGAACTAATGTACCAATGAAAAGTTAAATACTTCCAACGTCCAATAGCACAAGAAAAATATTACAATTCCAAAAGGTACAAACAGCAAAATACAAAGCATTTTGACTAAAACAAGTCCAAAATCCAGAAGGGCAGACAGTAAATTCTATAGTTTTGTGTGGAACATACAAAGCAATCTGTGGCAGATTGTGAGCTTCATGTGGCTCCATCTCTATGACATTTTTGGTGGTAGCTCCCATGGCTTCTGTTTTAGGGTTGCTTTGGTCCCTCCTTGAAACTTTGCCTAGATGATCCGTGTTTCTGTCTTTTTCAGACTTCTGGGGTCTCCACTGAACTTTAGGTTTCTCGCTCACTGCCCTCCAAAGGGCACACTACACCTGGCCTCCGAGGCCTTCTGAAGTCTAGTTGAAAGTCTTCTTCACCTCAGAACTCCTGAATTCTGCATGTGCCTAAAACCAATACCACATGAAAGATGACAAGGTCCATTGACAGCCAGAGCAGTAGCCAGATTTTCTTCTCTTGTGCCTGTATTGGTGAAGTGCCTGGATTTCTGATCACTCAGACCACGATTCTAAGGAACACATTCTCTGTAACACTGCCATTCTGGAACTCTGTGGCTGCCACTGCCATTCTGGAACATGAAGCTCTGAAGCTTTCCCATCCAAGCAAAGTCTTTCACTTTTGTAGTTTTGAGGCTGCAAAAGGTGAAGACTTACTGCTCCTTGTGATGCCTTCAGGCCATCTTTTCTACTCTCCTGTTCCTTCTTAGCAATGGATATCTTCTCAGCTCTACCTTTGCAGCCCACAGCTTTATTGGAGTTTCCTTTCTGGCCCAATTCACCACATTTTAAATCATCTTTCTGGGTTCTTTGCTCTTGATTCTCAACATAAATCTGACTAAAAGCTCCCAATAGACATGCCACTGCCTCAACATTCAACTGCCTTGAAATTTCTTTTGCAAGATTAATCATTCCTCTGCACTAAATTTCACTTTCAGGCAAAGCCTCTGTACACCAGCAAAATGTGGATAAACTTTCTGCTAAGCCATAACACACATCAACTTGTGTCTAATAACAAATTCAGTCCTTTTCCCAGCAGAAACCTCCCCAGCCTGGTCTTTATAGGCAGAATTTCTATAAGCATTCCTGTCTTCTGAGCTCTGACCAAAATCATACAGAAAAGCCAAAGGTGCTCCAGCTCTTCTCTTTCAGGAGAAACCTTCAAACCATTCCTATTTCATCCCATAAGCCATTCCCAAAGGCTTGTGATCCACATGGCAAGATATAATCACAGCAACAATCCCACTTCTTGGTGCCAAATTGTATCTTAGTTACTTTTATATTGTTGCTGGAGCAAAATACCCAACACCCAAAATGAAGGAAGGAAAGGTTTATTTAGCTCACAGTTAGTGGAGGTTTCAGTCCATACTCAGATGGCTCCAAATCAGAATGGAGCATAGAAGAGGGCAGCCTTTCATGGCAGTGGAAAATAGCAAAGAACAAAAGGAGAACAGTGGCTGTGGCAGTTATCAAGCCTCTCTCCCCTCCTCATATTGTGTGCAGATTACCTACCCCAGGTAGGATGTAGCACTCACACCCATAATCCCCCCATTTGCATCATGAATTAATCACAAAATCTAGGAGGCTTCCCCAATGATTGTGTGAGTCTTCATCAGAATAATTAGACACAAACCATAACAGTTATGGGAAGAATAAATGAGCAAATTACATACATCTAGAGAATAGGACTCACTATGCAGCTTGGACTTGTAGTGATCCTTCTGTTTTCAGCCTCCCCAGAAGTGGTATCACAGGTGTGTGCAACTTGGTCAATGGCTCAGTGCACCTGGGGGAGGGACCAATAAGGTGTTTAGTACCAGGATCAAATTCTGGTCTCTCTGCTTGCCTAAGCAGATGCTTAGTCCGCTGAGCTGTCTTGCCAGCCCTCATCAGGAGAATCTTACTGAGCAAGAGATGGAGTGCAGAACTGTAGAATATTTTGATGATTGTTTTCTTTTTTAATCCAGAATTACTAACAAGAATGTCAATATAGTTTAAAGAAGGTAGAGTTACTGTCTAAACAAAGCAACCCTCTGTTTCTCTACTGCCCCTTACTATGACGCTAGCTACTACCCACTTATACTAAAGACATTATTATCATCGTGAACTTCGACAATGACAAGTGACATAAATAATCACTAGAGGACAATCACACATGACTGGTCAACCTTATCATAAAAGATGTCTGGGGAGAAATTTGAGAATCATGCATATCACAAAGATTGAGGTCCAAGGAAAAGAACTTCCTTTAGAAATAAAAATGTATATAAGTCTCTCAACTTAAGACTATTTCTGGATGAGAGGAAAAGCTTTTTGGGAACACTGGCCATGGTGGTCTCAAGAACCAATATTTCTACTGTGCATGGGTTGTGTAGGAGGTGCTTCAACCTGGGAAGACAAGGCTTGGAGAATGTAAAAGTACAATGATCACATGGTGATCATGCATGTTGCTTAAAACTTTTACCTAAGCCTTGTCATAAGCAGGACAGTAGCACCTCCCAGAGCAGCTGGTGCCAATTAAATACCTAAGTGTGGAAAACAACAAAAATATGCTAAAAAAGAGAAGTGAAAGAGTAGAAACATTCAAGAGGTTGGAGGAAGTATTCTGGCAAAATTCATAACTATACAGTGTTCTAGGGTTTTAATGATAGCAATTTCCAAAAAGATGTATACACACACACTTAAAAATTCTAATTTGAAATCCCAATATTACTATTTTTTTAGAAAAATTATTATAAAGTTCATGTAGACAACTTAATATGAATAACTGAAAGTACAAAATATAGATTTTTAGAAATTTAGGAGGATTCCTTATGTGTAAAATGTGAGCAATAGGATAAGAACTATAATGGCCTATAGGGGGGAAAAATTGCTTTATGCTTCAGAATGGATTTGGACAAGTAGACTTACAGAGAGGTTTTTACTCACTTATAAGTCTAATTACTTAAATGAAGGATGATCAAATATTACATATTTTTCATTAACTTTTATAAGATAAAAGGAAATATACAAATGACAATTGTATCATATTCATTCAGTAATGTTTCTGCGTATGGTATCCCTTGAAACATTCAATGATCAATGCAGTTTTCCAATGTGGAAGTCTTCTCTAATAGTTTTCCAATTTTTCTCATTATTGTCTTTGAGTGTTGCACTGTACACTATTATGTTGGCTTTTACTTTGTGTGTATGTATGTAAGAGGCATAATTTTAATAAAATATCTGCAAGCAAAAAGTAATGGTGAAGATGTCATTGAGGAATATCCTGGGTACTGTTATGCTATCCTGTATTTTTCAATTATTTGGCCTATTGGTCCTAATCTAAATAGTAAGTGACGTCTTTAACCCCCTTGTTTTCAATAAAAAATAAAGTAACTCCACATTTCTTGGTCTAGAAGGTGCTTAAATAGTGATAAGAGTATAATTCCTTCACTTTCTGTTTACAGGGTAGCTTGGTAGATATTAGTCACTAAATCAAATGGTACTTTGGAAGCTCCATCAAGAAAAATAAAATTCTAGAACCCTTGTAAACTGTGCTATTATAGTTCCACAAAATTAAAGTTATAAAAATTACATAAATGTAGGGAGAAACAACACAAAGCAACGAGACCAAATAGGTATCCAAAAGCAGAGCAACTAACATGTAAGATTTCAGTTGATGATAAAGGTGGCCTTCATAATTAGGATAGGCTATTCATAAATTTGTAGTGACTTTGTTATATATCTAAAAAATAATGTTGGAGGGCTTATATCTTTACATTTCACTAAAAAGAAACATAGAAGAAGGACTTTAAAATATTGATAAACAAAAGCTCACCCAAAAGATGTCAAAACTCAGAAACCACAAACCATATTTCTTGTTAATTGATGAAATGACTGAACATTTAAAATAAAACAGAATTAATTGACCCATAATATGTTCAAACAAGAGTTAATGTGATGGCATTAAAATATTTCTTTAGCTTTTAAAACATTCACTTCCTGTCTTTGCCACTTTTGACAGTGAAAGGTTTTCTCTTGTATAGTTTTCCTACTAACGAATAGAAGTGTGAAGAATGTATTTTATAAAGGGAAATTGCAAGAATGACTCTTTGTGCCATACCACGTTTACAAAAAGGCAATACCACTTTTGTCTAAACTTATCTTGAGATGTATGCTCTCAGAACTTAATTGCCATGTTGTGGGGAAGTCCAATTTACAAAGAGGCGGTGTGCAGCTCCTTGGCCCATAGATCCAGCTAATTTCCAAACTGAAAATCAGCTCCATCAAGAGGTATGAAAGAGAATAATCCTCATATGATTCTATGAATAGAGTGGAGTAAAATAAGATGACTCAAATTGTAAACTTGTCAATAGCATATATATTATTCATCTCTTTTAAAAGTATGTTTTGGTTGGTTTGTTATACAAAAGTAGACAATTAGAAGAAAATGCATAGTAAAAAATAATAATTCAAAAATAAAACAATAAGCTACTTAAAAATTAGCAAAGATGGAAAAGTGTTTCATAGAATAATATGTTAATGCACATACAAAAATATCCAAAATATTTGTTACTGGAGAAAACAAATTAATACGACAGCAAAACAGTGATGATTTAATCATTTAATAATATTTTTTGAATAATTTTCATTGCACATTGTTGTCTTCAAAGTAGTTGTTCAGATGACAAGATATAAGCCTGTAAAATTGGTCAGAAATTGTTAACCTTAACTGTTCCTTTCAATAATTTAATGGAAATTAGCAGTACGATTATCTTATCTAGCATACTATATGCATATTTCCTCTCATTCCTTCTTTTTGGGGGCCTGCCCATTAGCTCAGTTGTTTAAGTGCCTGCTTATACAAAGCAGTCAGGCGCAGGTGCTGTGGTGTGAACCCAGACACACCAACCCACAAAAGCCCTGACGGCGTCTTGAGGCCACCAAACAAACAAACAAACAAAAACTCCTTTTCTGTCATCCCAATTTTTCTTTACTTTTAAGTAATTTCATTCCCTTTAACAATGTCTATTGTATTTTTCAGATTTTGTTTACTATTTCAGATACTTTAACTAGGAAGACCATATGATGTTTACACATGTGGGTATAATTTCACTTATGCGTGTGGTCTCTACTTCCATCGATTTACCTATCAAAGCCACAGATTTATCGTGTTTTTAAAGACGGAGACAGAATGAATTTTAGAAAATATTTCTCAAATGAGTATATAACATGAGATTAATAATACGTTGCACATTGTAAAAATTATTTATAAACTTATATAAATAAAACAATAAAAATTGTCTAAAATAAACATAAAAAAGAAAGAGTTTACAGATCAGTCATATAATAGTTCATTCTGTGCCAAAATCAAGAAACTTATATTCATCTAAGTAGTATTCTCAAAGTATAAGGTGGTAGATAATAAATATCTAAAGATTTAAAATTTCTAAATTTAGTTAAAATTATAGAACCACATTTCCAAGAAAAATGAACCTTTTGCACAAGAAATATGAATAAAATCATACCAAGAGACACAAAAATGAAATTGGCCAAAACTAATTGTAAAGAAAAAATTCATTAAAACATAAATGCCAAAAAAAATTAACTATGGCAAAACATAATTCAATAGCATCTTATTCCACATTAGAAAAATAAAGAGCAAGTAGGTAAGAAACTAGACTTATTTATTCAAAGGACTGAAAAAAATCTATCCTCATTGAATTTTATACTTAGAAAACTAAAAGTAAAATATTTTGAAGTTATACAGACTCAAAATATTCTAATAGCACCAGTCATAGCATATAGAAAATAACAAAGACCATAATCCAGAAGGCAAAAGAAGTTTCTGTATGGTCCTGGATAAAGAATAAAAAGCTCTCAAAATGGTAATTATGCAGGACTCTGTAGAATATAATAGTAGACAAACACAATTAAAAGGTCATTGAAGATTTCCACAAAACAGTAGCAATCTTATGCAAGGTTATACACAGATTTGTGTGTGTGTGTGTGTGTGTCTGTGTGTATGTGTAAAAGACAAGGAAAAATAATATAAAGTCAATGGAGAATGGAAATGTATGTTTCAAAGTTTCTAATACTAGAAGAAAATATCACACCATGTCTTATAAGTAGATTACAAGTCAAGGAAACAGTATAAATCATAAAACAAAAATTAAAGTTAAATTCAGAAAATTAATTGATATTAATTTAAAATTGAATTAAGTGTTTCATAATAATACTCAGAAATTAAAATTAAATTGTGATTCCAGAGGGCTGGGTGGTCCCCACACATACCTGGCCTGGGACCTGTCTGGAATGAGAATCTGGAGGGTCCTGGACTCCCCCACTCACACCAGGCCTGGGTGCTGGCTAGAGTGAAGATCCAGAGGGTGCCAGGCAGTCCCACTCACACGCTGGGCCTGGTTGCTGGCCTGAGTGAGGACCCACAAGGCTCCAGATGAACCCATTCACACGCCGGGCCTGGGTGCTTGCTGGAGTAAGGATCTGGTGGGCCCTGGGCCCACCAGTAGTGATCCTCCTGTTTATAGTCTCCCAAGTGCTGGAATTACAGGCACCACCACGCCCAGTCTCAATCCCTGTCTCGGCACACCCTGGAGGTGGGGCTAGCACCGCAGGCTCGGGGATCAAAGCCCTGGTTCCTGCGCCTGCTTGCAGGCACTTTAATCTGCTGAGCTATTTGGCTGGCCTTCATGTTCTCTTTTTCCACGTACATCTATATTTTTTATATAGATCATGCATAACTTTGGTAATAATACAATAATAAACTAATTATTCTTTGAGATACTGCTCTATAAAGGAGCATGGCTGCTTTAAAATTGCCAGAGTGGAGGATTTCCGGAAGTTTATGTTACTTCCCTTTGTACTGTTGCCAGTGAAATCCATGCTCTTATTGAGTAAGATTACACCCTATATAGGTCTTATTTTGTGTGTTCTCCTCCCATGATCCAGCAAGGGCCAAAGATATTAGACCTAAAGAAATCCAGTGAATTTTCATCTAAGGCTCCTCCTGATCAAAAGGAAACAGGTATAAAGGTGTAATTTTCCCCATTTTTTATTTAGTCTTGATGTTTATTTTCTTTCTCCCTTAGATCACAATCTATCAAGGGTACATATGATTTAAAATATTTAATTATTCAAAGAAACAATATATAAAATGTAACAATTAATTAATAATTGTTTACTAAACACATGCTATAACTATTCAGGGGAGTCTAGGTGATTATTTTCCTTTGAGATAATTAAACCAGGGCTTTCTGCCATTAAAAAAAGACGATTTTTGTATGGGTTGATATGGGCACGTAGTCTAGGAAAACTTCCTATACTTCAGCGCTACATGGAGATCATAATCATGCTTATTAACCAAGCTACTCATGATTATGACACCTCATCAGTGAAGTGAAATTAGTGGGATTTGCTGTTACTTCTTCCCAATTAAAATAAATTCCCTGTAAACATATGCTTATAAATTTTTTTCTGAATAGCATGAGTCATATATATGTAAAATGATTCTAAGAAACATAAGATCTCAGTGCACACAATTCTTTCTTGACATTAGAGAGTCTGCACTCAAAAGAATATGCTTTCTTTTTTTGTTTGTTTGGTTAGTTGCCTCAGTAATCCATAAGCACTAGCATCATACAAAATATGTTCTTCAATCACAATGGAATGAAAGTAGTGAGTGTACTCAATAAAAGAGTATATTTTTGAAAGTTTAAAGTTTGCTGAAGTAAAACAAACATTCCTGAATAATGAATAGGTTAAGGCCGCGGTGATGGCTCAGTGGAATGAGCGCTTCCCTGGCAAGCGCAAGGACCTGAGTTCAATCCCCGGTTC